>CATIWO010448206.1:0-10773 GCA_949673435.1 Macaranga tanarius
TTTTGAGTAATAAGAATTCACACCAAATGTCTTCTACCATATTCCATCACTTAGCTTATCATTTTTTTTTTTTTGAGAAAATAGTTTATCATTATTAACTTCATGTAAATAACTAAATTAGTGTCCTTAAAAAATAACTATGTTATATGTGTGTACACTACAACAATCTATATGAACAGCTATAAAAAATTTATTAGAAATATGAAAATTACAGTTAAATATAATATATAGCTATGTAAATTATAATCATTGAAAATTGTATAAGTTAAAGTTAATTTATGGGTTATTTGCAAATAAAATCATGACTTTTGTGATTTTAGCGTTTTAATCACATCTTTTTAAGTTTGGCAAAATAAAACACCAACTTATAAATCTTGACAACTCGGAACACCGGTAGAAATTCCAGCTGCCACGTCAGAAAGTTATATCGGTGTTTCGAATTGTCAAGATTTATAAGTTGGTGTTTTATTTTGCCAAGTTTAAAAAGATATGATTAAATCGCTAAAGATCATGTTTTTTTTTTTTGCAAATAACCCTTAAAAAAATTAGTTTGTTTAACTAGTTTAGTTAATTGTCAAGTAGGTATGGTTGTAGGTATAGTTCTTGTTTAATTGTATAAATAAAAGTAAATTGTGTATGCCATACTAGTAGTAGTAGGTGTAAATGTTAGGTTCTAGCATGATTTTTATTTGTAAAATTTATAATGCTGCTGTTATAATGCAAATGTGAGAATTGAAGACATTTTTCAATGCTTTAGTTTCTTATTTTTTTAACTCTCACCACCGCAGAACGAACGAATGGTCACTTTGCTAATATCGGGAAAGGGGAGGGCAAGTTGATCGGTCCCTGCTAAAGCACAACGTCATTACACCGTACAAGGAGTGGCAATCATATGATTTACGATGATATCGTTTTGCTGGAATAGAATAGAAGTACTAATTTTTCTTCATTTCAACGGACAAAAAATAACAAGAGACAATGCATTTACTGACAGCTTGGTTTTGGGTTGGACGCTATCATGCCGTTGAGGCACTTGTATGAAGGGAAACTAAGGAAGCATAAAATCCATCTTTGATATTAATCAAAGTTTCATGCTTTCCCTTCTCTACAATAACCCCATTTTTAACAACTGCAATAACATCTGCATTTTTAATCGTAGATAATCTATGAGCTACAACAACTGTGGTTCTATTCACCATTACCCTGTCCAATGCATCTTGTACTACTCTCTCAGACTCTGCATCTAAGGCACTTGTAGCCTCATCCAGTAGCAGAATTTTTGGACTTTTTACTATAGCATGAGCTATTGCTACCCTTTGCTTCTGCCCACCTGACAATTGAACTCCTCGCTCTCCTACAGTAGTATCATATCCCTGCATTTCGCAATGTAGCAACATTAAGCAACAGAGGCTTTCAAGATAAAATCGTATTTCAGTTCTCTACATGCAAAAGCCTTTATTTATAATTAGAGTTTTTAAGTATGAATTTAACCTGTTGTAAGCTACTAATAAACTTGTGTGCATTAGCCAACTCTGATGCAGCTAAAATTTCTGCTTCAGTAGCATTTCCATCCTTTCCATAGGCAATGTTGGCACGGATTGTATCATTAAACAAGACTGGTTCTTGGCTCACAAGCCCCATTTGCTGCCGCAACCACTTCAGTTGAAGCTCTTGGATTTCAACTCCATCTAGAGTTATATGACCGGAATCAGGATCGTAAAATCTTTGCAACAATGAGATGACAGTTGATTTTCCGCTTCCACTTTCACCCACCAGAGCCACAGTCTAATACATAGATAAAATATTAAATAAACAAATTAAGCCATTTTTTGTCTTCTGCAAGCTAACTGTTTGCAAGAAAAAGGAAATATAAGAGACAAGGATGATTACCTTGCCAGAATGAATTGCCAAGCTCAGGTCTCGGAGAATTTGAATATCCGGCCTAGATGGATACCTAAAGCTTACATGACGAAGCTCAATTTCTCCTCTCACATTCTCTATTGTTGTTCCTGACTCATCACTTGGATCTATCTTTGACTGTCTATCAATAATTGAAAATATGGAAGCAGCAGCACTTTTGGCCTTGGAGGAATCAGGAGCGAAGGAGCTTGATTGTGAAATACCCATAGCGGCAAATGTTAAAGCAAAGAAAACCTGAAAAAGTATACAAAATAAGTCAGTATCATTCTTTGACATCTTTTCAGAAAAAAAAAATTGTGAGAAAGGAAGTTATATACTCACTTGAAAAACATCGGTGAACGTTGTTTTCCCCTGCTTGACAAATTGAGCTCCGGCATAGAAACTGGTTGCATATACACAAAACAGAAAGAAGAAAGATGCTCCAAATCCTATTCCGCTTATAACGCCTTGCTTTATTCCTGACTTCATAGGGCCTTCACACTGGTTTTTGTAGAGCTGCATCACCTTCTCTTCTGCGCAGAAAGAGGCAACTGTTCTTATACTTCCAACTGCATCAGTTGCAACTTGACTTGCTTCCTCGTACTGCTTCTGCAACCATTCAGATTTTTGTTTAATGCATAGTTCCAAAATGAAAAGTGAATTGAATATATAGTAATTTCTAAGAGAAGCTGATGACCCATGAGCACAAAGTTTGTTTCTTCTCTTAAGTAACGTGTGTACAAGATCATGAGATAGAATGTATACCTTTGCATCTGCACTGAACCCTTTCATGAACTTTACTTGAATAAATCCAGTGACTCCTACGAGAGGAAGTAGTGCAAGAATAATGAAGGCCAATTGCCAACTTGCAGTGAAGGCAATGACCAGACCTGCTACTGCTGTTGCAATGTTTTGTACAAGCTGAGCTAATGAATCTCCAACTAAGGCACGCACACTTGCTGCATCTGCTGAAAGCCTAGCACCAATTGCGCCACTTGAGTGCTGAGGCTCGTCAAACCAACCAACCTCCATATGAACCGCCTTCTCAAAACACATAGTTCGGATCCGTTGGATTAATCTACTACCAGCCACGGCAAAAAAGTAAAATTGAAATGGTAATATCACAAAGCATGCCAGGCCAAGTGCCATGAAGATAAGCGACCAGAACTTTGTATCCTTTCTTAATTCATGAGGTGATTTATAGAAGGATTCGATGACCCTAGAAAGTAGTATGCCGTATATAGGCAATATGACACCATTGGCACATGCAGCTATTGCTCCAGCTATTAGCACTGGAATCTCAGGCTTGTTGAGATATGCAAGGCGGCGCAGTGGGACCTCTGGAGCATTTTCTTCAGATGGAGAAACTCCAGATTCTTCTAGGGGATTTTCAGCGACATTGATCCCTGTAGGTAAACCAAATGAGGCTGAAAATGAATGGCGACTGCTATTGCCTGCTCCAGATGATCCCCGACTGATGGATCTTCGTAGTGAACTATTTCTTTGAATTGATTGTCTTAAAGATTCAGAAGAAAGATCTGATCTCTTCTGGTCCTCTGTTGCTTGCTCTGAATTTTTGTTTACTTCTTGTAGTCGTATAAGCTGAGAGTATGCTCCTTCTGGATCCATAAGCAATTCTGAATGTGAACCTAATCAATGAATCAAGATGTTGTTAAGTTACATTCTGTCATGTGCCTTTCAAATTACGCATTAGAATCACAGAAAAAAAGTCACATAATTTCACAAAGTGATTGACAAAGCATAAATATTCTTTAGCTAGAAGCACAAGGTACCTTTTTCAACCATCTTTCCACGGTGAATGACAGCAATCATATCAGCATTCCTAATTGTACTCAGACGATGGGCTACAATAACGGTTGTTCGGTTGACCATAATCCTGTCAAGTGCCTCCTGAACTATCCTTTCAGATTCTGAGTCAAGTGCACTTGTGGCTTCATCTAAAAGTAAAATACGGGGATCTTTCAGGATTGCTCTTGCAATTGCGATTCTCTGTTTCTGGCCCCCAGATAGCTGAGTTCCATGCTCACCAGCCATGGTATCTAGTCCCTGGATGCAAATACCAATATTCAAATTGAATAAGCAATCCCCACAATCCCAAAACAGTACAACACATTTATTCTGCTGATAATACATCAATGGACAACCACTTACCTGAGGTAGTTTATCAATGAATTTAGCAGCATTGGCAAGTTCAGTGGCAGCTCTTATCTCTTCGGTGGTTGCTCCATCCTTTCCATACGCAATATTATCCCTAATGCTGGCTGTAAACAACACAGGTTCTTGGCTGACAAGTCCAATTTTCTCCCTTATCCACTTTAGCTGAAACTCTTTGAGGTTGATGCCATCTATGAGTACTTCACCAGATTGTGGATCATAAAACCTCTCTATCAGACTGATCACAGTTGACTTCCCGCTTCCACTTTGTCCAACCAGTGCTGCAGTCGTGCCGCTTGGTATCGACAGAGAAAATCCACTAAAAATCTGTTCTTCTGGTCTGGCTGGATAACTGAAATATACGTCCCTCAACTCTATATCACCATGGATGTCATCCAATTTCTTTCCCTTTGTGTCGTAGGCGTCTATCTCTGGCATTCTATGGATAGTCTCAAACATTTTATAAGCTGCAGCTTGTCCAGCAGCAAATGCACTCACAGAAGGTGATGTCTGTCCCAGGGACCTGATGCATATGTACACACGAAATGTCATTGACAAGCGTCAAAGAATGTAGTTTGTATATGCTATGTGTTTGCAATTTACAAAGTAACTTACATGGAACCAGTCAACACAGCAACAATCACATTAATCACATCTCCTCCTTCATATCCCTTTTCCAGGATCATCTTTCCACCAAACCATATTGCCAAAGCATAAGTACAGAACACGACCAGCATTAGCACTCCAAGACCAAGTCCAGTAGCGATGCCCTCATGTACACCTGAATTGTATGCAGTTTCAAGAAACTTCTTGTAATTGCTAATGGCTTGCTTCTCCATAGTAAAAGATGCAACCTGCAGGTTGAAAGTAAATAAAGAAAATGAGTGTATACTACTAAAGGCTATCTTCTAGGTATGTACCTTATACCAGTTATGTAAGCTTACAGTTCTGATTGAGCCAAAAGTCTGCTCAACAACAGTTGCTGCTTTTGCATAAGCATTTTGTCCACGGGATGACATCTTAGATATTGAGATAGACATGACTGCACCAGCTGCAACTAGCAGGGGAATAGAGGACAACATGACCAAGGTAAGTAACCACCCTTTGATAAATGCTATAACAAATCCTCCAAAGAATGTCGATATAAGCTGTATAAATTTCCCAACCTGCATTTTATTTGACAGATTAAAAATGTATCATACCCAGTACAATTTTGTCCTTTAATAAATGTTTTAATTGCTCCAACAGTATTTTTACCTTCTCTCCCATTGCATCTTGTATAAGGACAGTGTCACCTGACATTCTACCAATGACTTCTCCAGTGTTTGTTTCCTTGTCAAAGAAAGCAATGTCTTGTCTCAATATGGTTTTCAAATATAAACCCCTTATCCTTGCAGCCTGCCTCTCTCCTGTGACCATCCAACAGGCCACCTCTGAAAAACATCAAACAGAGATTTTCAATTCACATGACATGCTTGATGAATTAAATTTCTGTGTACGTAAAATAACATTATTAATCTATTATCTACTTACGAAGAAATGATGCTACTCCAGCGCCTACTGCCAAGTAGACAAATTTTAGAGACACCTGAAAATTAAAATGAAAACAATCACACAAGAACTATCAAGTTAAAAGTGTATGTTCACTAAAAAGCTGTAAAGTTTTTTTTTTTTTTTTAAATTAATTGAAACTCAAAGATTGTGGTGAAGATGATTACCTTAGAAACTACATCGACCACATCCTGACTCTGGTTTTGACCAAAGGCATTAATAACATCCCCAAGGATAATTGTCATAAGAGGCATAGATATGCCATTCCCAATAGCAGCAATTGTGCCAATAACCATCAAAATGACATCTTTGGAATCTGCAAATGAGAAGAGCTTGTAAAATGGAACTGATTTAGCTTTTTCATCTCCTTTGCTCTTCTCCGGCTCTTGTGGCTGCCCATTTTTGCTCAACTCTATCACTTTCTCCTCTTCATGACCATTTGATGTGCTGCCTTCATGAGTACCAGTGCGGCCATTTAGGCCATTCTCTTTGTCCATAAAGACAATCTCAAGATAACTTCGATTATCAACAGCACTTGCAAATTGCACAATTTATACTGCATGCAGGTTACTTGAAATTAGCGGCTAGTATAAAAAAAACAACGCGTAATTGTAGCCTATACTAATCAAAAATCAAAAACCAACAGAAGGGCAATACAAACACAGAAAGAAAAAAAAAATAATGAAAATCTGAATCTATGAGCTGATCTTACAAAGTAAAGAATTAAAAATTCCAGACATGGGGTTGAGTATAAAATATATTTCTTGAACTGAACTGAAGTAACCATTAAGCAACAGAAAAGATATAAAACCCCACTAATCTTGATTTAACAAACAAAATAAAACGTTTTTTATAATCCAAGGAATGAAGATCTGTCTATTGTAATGTTGAAGACTTTAGGAACAAGAAATAGAAGAAGAAAGGGGTTGCAAATCTATATTTGCATAAATTCCGGGAAGTCAGTTACAAGTAGCTTAAGCAAAACAAACAAGTAAACCAGAAAAAGTCGGATGGATTAAGCTTAAATGAGCACAAGCAAGTCAAATAGTAAATGATGTAATGTGAAAACAAGAACAACAAAAACAACAGGAGGAGAAGAACCCAGATAGCAGTTAAGAAAATAATAACTGAACTAGCTTACCAAACAAATAAAATAAATTAAAGGACAAAAAACAAAGTTTTAGATTTGGTTTAGTACTGTTTGTAGCTTTTTGTACAGTTTCTTTTTCCGTAAATTGCTGGATGCCCTTTGATTTCTTGAAACGATATTATTCGTATATATAGCCGTTTTCTTGTATTCCTTGAAGAGCAAGCATTTTGGAGCAGTGGTCAGCAATCAACGTACCTAAATTTGACTATTGAATAATGAAGAATGGCTGCAGGTGCTGCTTGGTTAATTAATAACAGAGATATAAAATACAGATCGGTCAAAAGGCGTGGGGGAAGTTTCCTGCTGCTTAACAATTTCGAAATCTTATAATATATATTTGTTTATTGTTTTCTATGGACCAAAATTTAATTTATACATATCTTCTTGGAATAGGCGATCTGGGGTTATTCGTTCTTCATATTTTAAAATCAAAACAGAGAGCATTCATATATATACAGGAAGAGAAGGAAATATACATTATATATAACCATTAATTATTGTTATGTCCTGGAAAAAAAAGATTCGGTTGTTGTGGATCATCACGGAAAATGTTTCCATGTTGTAGCAGGTATTGGAGAACATTGAATTATACGACTCTTACGAAAATAAATAAATGGAATTATTATGACTAATAAATTACAAAGTTTACTTAAATCTCTTGTTATCAAATTTTTAGGTCAATATAAAAAAGAAAAATATATTATTATTAGCATTCATTATTCATAATTCATTTTAAATGAACTTTGAATTTGAGTAGTTCACCATGTGTGTGAAAGGTATAAATATATCATGTGTTGATTTTCTTAAAGATTTAAGATAAAACACTTTTGGTTAATAATTATATTTTCTATTTAATTTTTTAAAATAATTCAAAAAAATAAGTACACACATATTTCAGCTAATTTACTCTCTCTCTCTCTCTCTATATATATATAGAGAGATAGACAGATTAAGACCCTTCTATGGTACCTTGAGAGGTATAAATTAATATTTATGCCTTATTTACCATTTAATTTATTTTTTAAATATTAACCATTGATTTAAACTAGTTTGTTATCTTATTCAAATTTAAAGAAAATAATTTAAATTTAATTTTTTTTTACATATACCTTTTAATTCATTAATTTTCAACCTTTTTTTTTTAATTTTTGTAGTTCTCTCATGTTTCGGATTTTGCAGTAATAATTTCTTAGAAAAAACAAACTTAATTTTTGTAAAAGAGTCATGTTAAATTTTAGTCCTACTAACAAAAATATTGATCTCTTGAGGTTTGTATAACTTTTTTTTTATTTAGTTGAATTCAATTAGGTTTATTAGTGGTTTATTGTTCTACTAATTGGGGTTTTTTATTAGTTTATTATAATTCTATTTTTTTATAAATTAAATTAATTAGGATTTATTAGTAGGGTTTATAATAATTCTTGTTTACAGTTGAGATGACATTGATTTAAATCCATTAGGTTTTATAGTATTTCTAGTTTCATAAATTCATTGTTCCTAATTATTTTTTGATGAATTGCATTAGTATGATTTTTTCATTGATTATATTGATTTAAATTTAATAGGGTTTATAATAGTTTTAGTTTCATTAATTTATATGCTTCATGTTATGATTATTTATTTACTGTTGTGATTCTATATGATTTGTTAACCAATACTATTATGATTTTATATTTACTGTTAGATATAAATTATATGTTTTTACAATTATAATTTTGAAAATAATTATTTAAATGTCCTTTAAATAAAAGCAAATAGAATTTTAATTTAAAAGATTTAAATATTCTTTTTTTTCTTGAGAAAAAAAATTAAATATTCTTTAAAAATAAGTAAATACATCCAAAACCTATATTTTTTTTTTGAGGGATCGGATATATATAGCATTTAATCATTTGCTTTCCCATGAATACAACCTCAGTTTTGAACAAAACATTATTGCAAGCTAGCTTAATTTATTTGTTTTTTTATTGTTTAAAGAAGGCGTTCACGGAACAATGTTTATGAGTGTGTAAATTATATATATATATATATATATAATACTCTATTTTATCTGAAAATTTTTAAAGTTGTCCATCAAAAAATACATGTAAAATAATTCCCTACGATTCTTGGAATAGAATATATAAATGTTGATGACCTCAAGAACAATTGCCCATGCCATCTCACTGCACTGTAAGTATATATAAACAAGCTCTACTACGCCAAAGCACAGGTTTTGTTCCCAAGTCAGAGAAAAAACTTTTATATATATATATTTTCCCAGTATATAGGTCTTGAATTTTGAAAAAATTTAAAAAATCCTATTCAAGTACAATTTTTTTTTTTTACAAATCTCCAATTTTATTTAGTGAGACTGAGGTTTCAAATTAATATTTTATCAGATAGGTTGTTTTTGGCAAAAAAAAAATTTTTTAATGTGAAACAAACTGTTCAATTATTCTTGCTACAAGGAACCCATATTGAAAAGTAGGTTATGCTAAATTTAAAATGATAAATTCATAATTTGATCACATGACAAAATTAATATGGAGACTTTTAGAAGTCATAAAATGTATTTGGACATTAATTGGAAATTTCACTGCTGAAAAAGATGAGAGAGAAAAAGAAAAGGAAAAGCAAGGATTAATGATTTTTCATGTCGTCAAAAAGTATGGCTGTACATCGGTTGCTTTGGTCAAAAAACCTCAAAACTGATCAAGGAATATTTTGATCGAAACCGAACTAAATCAGAGAAAAACTAAACTTAATTGAATTGATTCGGTTCGGTTTGGTTAGTTAACTGATTTTTTAAATAAATTTTTTATTTTTTATTTTTTATTTTATAATTTTTTTAAACTTATTCTTTAATTATATAACTAAAAAAATATTTTTTATTTATAATTTTAATATTTATATATAATTTTTTCTAATTAATATATTTATTTAATATTTTTACAATAAATATTTATGTAAGTCGGTCGGTTCGGTTATTTTCAGTTTTTCAACTTGAAAATCAAAATCAAACCTAACCAGTCAGTTATATATTTTCAAAAACTAAAACCAAATCGAACCGGTCAACTTTCGACTTTTTTTTGGCTCACCCCTGGTCAAAAGAGGTGGCCCTGCCCCAGCTAAAGACAATTCTTAGTGTAGATGTTCACATGAGAGATGCCCCCAGCAGCTGTAACACTACTGTGTGTTGTAACTTGTAACAATTTTCACGTGAAAATCTAGATGCTGAATCAATTAATTAAGTCCACATTTCTTCTCAAACAATGCAATTAATTGCATTCTGGAATTAAATAGGCTGTCTAATATTGTATCAAGAAACTTTTTTTTTTTTTGAAACGGTATCGAGAATTTAAGGGTGTGTTTGGTTCAATTCCGCCAAGAAATTCATTTCATTTCCAAATGAATTCCCAATAGAATTCATTTCCAAATGAATTTTTATTAATAAAGTGTATTTGGTTCAAATGAATAGTTTATACAATTCATTTGAAATGAATTCCATGTTTTATTATTTTGTGTTTGGTGTAAATCTAAAATTTAAGTTACTTTTTAATTTTGGTCAAAAATATCCTTTTTAAATAGATTGTATTTTTTTAGTTTTTTCTTTTTTTCATATTGCATAACTACAAATGTGATTATTTAAAATTCAAATTGATAATTTAATTTTTTTTTAAATATTACATAGTTTTATTTTTTATTTTTTATTTTTTATTTTTTAAAGTTATGCTACAATCAACATATAGTCTGTATATTAATATAAGAGGCCGCAGGTAATTAAACATAGAAATGCCACAAAGTGAATATACGATGATAAGCTGATTCAGGATTTGTACACATTTTGATCTAAAAATCATCACATTTATTTGTTGAATGCGTTAAATTTACATAGTTAATGATAGAAGTACTTTATCAAGCGGATAGCAACATTGTGAGATTATATAGTTTGAATCATTATACAACCTGAAGAAGTAAATGGTCGATGAGAATAAAAGTTGAAGAAGACCACAATC
>CATIWO010448256.1:0-13165 GCA_949673435.1 Macaranga tanarius
GTAAATTTAAGTGAAAATAAAGATTATGAATTTGAATTGGAGTAAAGGATAGGGAATTAAAATGTTAAGAAGATATGGACTTAATTGTAATGAATTATAGGCTTAGGTTGATCAATTAAAAGTTTGAGTATTTATAAGTAAAAAAACCAAGTCAATAAGAACTTAAATGGATATTTTACAATTTCAGCCTATCAAATAATGTCTGAAGTCTTCTTCTTCATGCCTTTCTAAATTGTGTGCATATATGTTATAAGGAAAGAGAGAAAAAGGAAGACTTTACTTAAGAAAAAAAAAAGGGGAATATAGAGAATTCTTAATCTCTTCAAGTTGTAGCTGATTTTGAAGAAGAATTTGATAATCAAAACCTTTTTCAGGTAATAATCATCTCTTTTAAAGGTTTTGAAGTTTTATTTGTTGGATAATTTAAGAGTTAGGGTTGATTTAAATGAGGATTTATATGCTGAAATTTTGGGTTTGATCATTCTAGTTTTTCTGTCTTGTTGTTTTAACCATATCTTGAGGTAGAAAGCTCTAAATTGAGTAAGGTTTAATTCTATAGAAACTTTAAAGACTCTTCTATAACTTGTAATTTTGATTTTATCTGATTTGATCTGTAGCAGGGTTGAATAAGGCTTTACTTTGTATTACTCAATCTATCAGGATTTATGACCTGGTTGCATTCAGATGCTTATAATTATTTTTCTAGTTATCCACTTTAAGTGACATTTTTATAGGATGTTCTAGACACATAAATCTATGACTTTACCAAATTTTAAGTTCAAATTCATTGTGAATAATTCCTAGTAATTTTTCAAAATTTTCTCTGGAAGCTGTCCTGTTAGAGTAAGTAAGCTAGTTTCATAGAATTGTCCAAGTTGGTATGTTTTTGCATATATCATGGGGACTGCATGATTAGGACAATATATATACATATTTTATTTATGATTTATGAATAGAATTGAATATTTTAGATTCTACAAAAACAAAGGAAGATGCTGGTATTAAGTAGGCAACTTGAGAATTTGACTTTATGTGTGTAGGCTGCTTTGACTTAAAAGTTAAATTTGAGTATGTTGAGCTCTTGATTTATAAACCTTAAATATAATATTTTCTTTGCTACTTTTGAGATTATCTAATTCTGGATTTGAACATGATTGAAAATGTGTTCTATTAGTATTGAAAAGTTGAGTTTGAATTGTGAGAAGTAGGCTACTTGGGTTGCGTTTTAAGTATAAAACCTTTTGTGATGCAAAATGTGATATATGAGCCTTCCAGTTATTTAATTGTATTGGTTTCTTATATCAATTATCGATTCTAATTTATTTGGATTTTAAAAACAAGATAGGCAGCCTTATAATTATTGTTAAATTATTGTCTATACTTATTATTATGGGGCAGCTTGAGGTAGTATTATTTCATTATTAAATGAATATCTTTCCAATGTCTTTGAGCAATAATTTTAGTATAGGAAATTTATTTTGTTTTATGAAATGCCTCCCTTATAAAAAAATGTGATTGAAATGTGTTGTGATTGAGGTATGCACATGTGATTGATGGTGGTTGTCAGTGTGCACTTGACAACGGGGCACTTGATTGCAGGCCGGTGAAGGGGGAAGGGTTGGGCCGTGCTAATGTAGTAGAAGGGTTAGCCTTCAAGTGAGCCCAAAGTGAGTTTGTTATTGATAGCTAGGGTGTAATCAATGAGGTTACAGCCCTAGAGAGGATGTTCATTACGGAGATAGTTAATGATGTTGACTTGTTTTGATACAGGTTGAGTTTGATTGGATTTTTAATTAATATTATTTATTTACATGTGTTTGATAAAGTTTTTGACCATATATTAAGGCTAATTGCTCGATAAGCTTATTGCCCCTAAATGTTTGTTTTAAAGAGTACATAGTTTTGACTGAGTTTGAATAACATTGTGCAACAAATTTATTTAGTTTATTTTATGCTTGCTTATTTATACACTGAGTATTTTTGTACTCATTTTACTCTATTTTCGAAAACCTTTTAGCGAGGAAGGCTTGATAGTGGACTCTGAGACAGAGAGTGTTTTTAGGCTTTTCGACTAAGGTTGGCCCAATCATCTCGTCTGATGCTGCTCATTTTTTGGTGCTCTATTTTGTATAATTTAATGATGAAAATTTTATGAATGTGTTTATGTATTGTATTAATAATAAATTGTTGTTAATATTACTATTATTAATACTTTTGAATATCTGTGAAATTTTATAAATATTTTTTACCTTTATATCTATATAAATTTACTTATTTCCATAAAAGATATTATCTTAAGTTGTTTGGAAAGGAGTTTTTAGTGTCCATTTTGGACTACGTGAGACAGGATGAGATACTAATCGTTCACCTCGGGCTATATGAGACGGGGTGTGATAGTACATATTTCTTTTAACATTAAATAACTCCTTCTAAAGTGGGAGTTGTGGAGTTATGAGTGGATGAGGTAAATGTCCAAGAGCAGTTACTAGTACTCTTCCACTCTCTTATTAATCTTATATAATTAAACTAAATTTAATTATGTTATAAATGGATCTAGTTTAACCATCATGGGAAACCTAATCCATATTCTAACAATATTAAATAAGAAAGTGTGTTTTCACAAAAAAAAATAACATTACAAAATAGTAATTTTAATTTTGTTACAACACTCACCATTACACACACTACAATTCACATCCCCTCTCTCAAAGACCACACGCATACTACACACACAAACGATTACACACATGCTTATCACTCTACTCTTAATTTGATTTAGATCTTTGATCCTTTCTAGGCTTTCAATGTTGACAATTTAAGTGATTAAGTAGGAAATTAGGCATATGCAAGTGAAACAAAACATAATTAATAATTTCTTTTTTAAATAGGTATTGGCTCTAGAATATTAAAAAACAATTAAATTTATTACTATAAACAATCTATCTCTTCATACTAATTAAATTTCATTTGCAAAATCATCACTCGCATGGGCATTTTTAACCCACGTATACACTTTCTATGAAAGGTAATAGAATAGGACTAATGGTTAACTTTTTAATTATTTACTAAACTCAATCATTAATAATAAAGGTCACCTAACTAAATTGAAAAAACCGTATAACTAATAGAACTGAATTTCTTATTATCCCGTTATATTAAACGTCGACCTATAAAAAATTCTTATTAGAAAATCCTTATTAAGTAAAATCACCCTAAAAGCAATCTCACTTATTCAATATTCCTATTATAGAGTAACTCCTAATCAACTGTAAATCCTATGCTATATATATACTATATATATATATATATATATATGAAGGAGAAATGTACTATTCTAAGGCATCTTCTCTTTGTAATTCATTTCTATCTACTATTTTTCACTAACTTTAGCATCGGAGTGGACCTTGGATAAAGGTCCAAGGTTTAGCTTGTTCTTTTATTCAAGTTAAGTACTCGACCTTAAGAACTAGTTCCATCAAGTGGTGCGATGATAAACGATAAACATTTGAATACCATGGTAGAGAAAACCTCAAATTATGATGATAATGATGTTATTCCTTTAGGATAAGGAGCTAAAACAAAACTAACTACACCTGCATCAAATCAAATAGATTTTCCCCACCATTAGGCAACCCACCTACCCCCCACTATACTTTTGATATAGACATGGCCAAGCTTTAAGATGGTGGTGGCGTTTGCATTGGTGATAGCTTGGATGGGCTTGATGAAAAGGACAATAAGGAAACCAAAGATAAAGCTAAGGATCCATTAAGCATGCCACAAGGCCCAATTACAAGGTCAAGGTCTAAGAACGTCCAAGAGGCCTTAATTGGCTATATGCAAGATTGGGCTAATCAAAGAAGTCCATGATCTGTGCGTATGACAAACTCCTTAGGCCATAAGTAGTGTTGCCATGTTTGCAATGCTCTAACCAAAGTATAGAGTTCTTTGTCATAGGTTGGGTACTGAAGTGCTGCTCCATTTAGCTTTTCACTAAAATAGCATATAGGTCTGCCCTCTTGCATCAAAACATCCCCAATCCTAATGCTACTAGCACCACACTCAATTTTAAAGATTTTGTCAAAGTTAGGTAAAACCAACAAATGAGCATTATACAACTTATCTTTAAGCAAATTAAAAGCATGTTCTTATGCATCACCCTAAGTAAACTTAATATTTTTCTTAACAATTTCATTCAGAGGTGCAGCTATGCTACTAAAGTCCCTAATGAACCTCCTATAAAAATTAGCTAAACTATAAAAACTCCTAACTTGGCTAATGTTTTTAAGTGTCGGCCACTCCCTAATTGTTTTTATGGTAACACTACTTGTGGCCTAAGAAGTTTGTCATACGTACGAATCATAAGAGTTTGAAGCATCTTAAGGGGCAAAACAAACTGAATCGAAGACATGCAAAATGGATGGAGTTCATTAAGACATTCTCATATGTGATCAAGTATAAGAAAGGTAAGAAAAATATGGTTGCTGATGCACTATCTCGCATGTATACTTTGCTTACTACTCTTGATTCTAAATTGTTGGGTTTTGAGTTTATAAAAGAGTTGTATGTGAGTGATAATGATTCAGCAATGTGTTTACAACTTATGCTAATGAGACTATTTTTAATGACTTTTATGTGTTTGAGGGATTCCTTTTCAAGAAAAACTATTTGTGCATTCCAAATTGTTCTTTACAAGTTGTATTAGTTAAGGAAGCACAGGGGTGGTTTAAGGGGTCATTTTGGGGTGCTAAAGACTTATAATATTCTAATTAAGCATTTCTACTGGCCATGCATAAAACGTGATATGCATAAGGTTTATGGTCAATGCATTGTGTGTTTGAAAGCTAAGTCCAAATTGTAACCCCATGGGTCATATTCACTTTTACCTATTCCTGATGTTCCTTGGACAGATTTGTCTATGGACTTTGTGCTTGGTTTGCCTAGATCCAGGAAAGGTAAGGATAATATATTTGTTATGGATAGGTTTAGTAAGATGGCTCACTTTATACCATGTCATAAGAGTTATGATGTTGTTCATATTGCTAACTTGTTTCTTAAGGAGGTTGTGCGCTTGCA
Source organism: Macaranga tanarius (assembly GCA_949673435.1). NCBI lineage: Eukaryota > Viridiplantae > Streptophyta > Magnoliopsida > Malpighiales > Euphorbiaceae > Macaranga > Macaranga tanarius. Next base: position 5,077 of record CATIWO010448256.1, read on the forward strand.
TGAGGTACCTATGACCATTATTATTAATAGAGATGTTAAATTTTCGAGTCACTTTTGGCATGTGTTGTGGGGTAAGTTAGGCACTAAGTTGTTATTTTCTACTACTTGCCATCCATAAACAGATGGACAAATTAAAGTTGTGAATAGGACTTTGGTTTAATTACTTCGTACTTTGATTTTTAGGAATTTAAAATCTTGGGAGGATTTGTTGCCATATATTGAATTTGCATATAATAGGATTGTTCATAGCACTACACACACATCACTATTTCAAATTGTATATAGTTTTAATCCTTTAACTCCTATTGATTTTATTCATTTGCCTATTGACAAGCTTATTAGTGTTGATGGTTCTTCTAAAATACATTTGGTTAAAAAGCTACACAAGTAAGTTAAAGAGAGAATTGAGAATAAAAATGAAAAAGTGGTCGAAAGGGTTAACAAAGGATGAATTCCAATGGTGTTCCAACCTAAAGATTGGGTTTGGGTTCATTTTTGAAAGGAACGGTTCTCAAATTAGAGAAAGTCTAAGCTAAGTCCAAGGGTGGTGGTCCTTTCCAAGTTCTTGAGAGGATTAATGACAATGCCTATAAGATTGATTTAAAAGGTGAGTATAATGTGAGTAGTACATTTAATGTTGCTAATTTGAGTCCTTTTTCTGTAGGTAATGAGCTTGATTCGAGGATGAATTATCCTAAAGAAGGAAGGAATAATATGGACGTGGCCAAGCTTAAAGTTGGTGGTGGTGTTTGCATTGGTGATAGCTTGGATGGGCTTGATGGAAAGGATAACAAAGAAACCAAAAATTAAGCTAAGGATCCATTAAGCATGCCACAAGGCCCAATTACAAGTTCAAGGTCCAAGAAGCTCCAAGAGGCCTTAATTAGCTATATGCAAGATTGAGCTAATCAAGGAAGTCCAATTACTCATGTAAGATTTGGCCTAAGTGAAGACTTTAATGAAGGGGCTTTATTTAATGTTTTGCAAGTTCAAATACATGAAGACTAGTGTGGGCGAGTGTATGGGCTGAATTCTCTTCTTTAGTTCAAAACTATGTTAATTAGCTATTATGCTTTATGTGGGTGGCTAAGTCTAATAGTTAGTAATAAATTTATTTTACTTTATTATTATTAGGGTTTTATGGTGTTAGAATGTTATAAAACAACAAACTTTGGGGCTGTTTTAATCAGATTGGAGTTGAATAAAATTATCATTATTTCCTTTGCATATTTGCTTGAATTCTTAAATTTTTGTTAAATGCATAAACCACTTATCAAGGAATTGATCTATCCTTATGGCGTGTTAAGGGTTAGGGTTTAAAGAACTTAGTTTTCTTTAGGTTCTAATCTTGATCAACCTATCTTTCTAATCTAATCTAAGAGATTCTTGAGGTTTTGAAATCAATTTATTCTTGGGTTTCTAAGATAGTAACTCACAGATTCAAAAGCATAAGGGTTCATAGTTCTATTCCTTGGAGATTCTTAACAACTTTCTATAAGAATTCCTCTCGTTCACTATGCCTCATATTATCCACATGCTAGGCCAGGACATCCCCTTCTCAGCTATAACTATTAAATCCATTACAATAAACCTTACATATATAGTTCCCTGAAATAATACATACTAAAAGGCTTAAACTAAGCCTTTTACGAAATATACATAAAGTTCCAAACACAATGGACACCCATTCACTAATCCTTAGTCCTCCACTCAGGATAATAATTGGTCTTGAAAATGAACCCAAACAAGATAACTAGAAAGAAATAAGAAATTTGGACCAATCTAGATCATAAAAGGAATGATAATTTGATCTATTTGAGGGGCAAAGTGATTCCCAAACTAGAAAAATAGCACCCATAACTTAAGACCTTTGAAAAACCTTAGAAAGATAGCCAAAAAATAAAACTTAGTGGTGGCCCTAGTGATGAAGTGTTATGAAAAACCGATACATCCTAAGTATCCTAATATTACATAAATTCAAGGTACCCACCTTTGATAGCTTTAATGGGATAAGGTACCCGATGTCCTGCATAGTCAAATAAAATTGTCATGGATGCCTAGACTCAGGAGGATGAAATTATTTGCAAAGTATTTCTAATAAACCTAAAAAGATCACTTAATATTGATACTTAAAACTCAAATATGTTTCAATTAAGTTGTTCTAAGAACTATTAAGCCTATTCAAAACTTAGTTCATCACTAATGTTCCTCCTAAGAATAGTGCTACTGACCTAAGAGCATTCAATCAAGGAGAAAGCGAAACCATTCAGGCCTACTTGGATAGATTCAATGGGATTGTGATACAAATTAAAGAGTTAAACAGTGATACAACTATTAAAGCAATGAAAAATGGTACGCATCTAGGCAATAAGAGATAAAATCCAATAAAAAAACTAAAAACACTCTTATAACTAATGACCATATCTATCAAATACATTGACCCAAAAGAAAGGACTTCAAAAGACAAGAGGCAGCGATAAAAAAGTCCTAAACCTAATATGGAGTCCTTTGATAGAGAATACCAACAAGACATATAGAATTAATACCTGATTCTGAGAAGAATAATGAAGTTAGACTTTACTCAACTCATTGGTTGCAACTTTAAATATACGGATCATACAAGTAATATGATGTAACTAAGTATAGATACCTTTTTCCATAAAAAAGTGCTAATAAGTACTATATCACTGGGTTAATTACTTATTTAAGCTAATCAAATATGATATAAAAAATATAATTAAAATAAAATAAATATAAATTCAACCTAAATTATTTAACTAAATCAAAACAAAACAAAAAAAATCAAATAAACTTAAGAAAACAATTAATATAAATGTAATGCACTAGAGCTTCTCCTTTCATTTAGATCTTTTACTAACTTTAAAACATTATTATCCTAATCTAACTCAAGATAATGCATATGATGCTACCAATTAAATTTTTATATTCTCTTAGGCAACTATAAGGTTGAATAGTTAATTCAATTATGAATTAAAACTCATGGACTTTTACCTTGCTAAGATTAATTAATAAATACTTAATCTAACTTAAGAACACTAGGTAAAAACATGAAATATTAACATTTAGTAGATATCTCTACTCATCATTTAGTTAATAGATTTTATTTTATATGACTGAGGATTAATCTCCTATTGGTCTCAAATACTTAAACAAATTAATTCAATTATAAACTCTAATGCCTTAAGCATATATCATCTCTCAATCTCAATATGATTAAAAATATGTAATAAACATACTAAATCAAATAGCATTAAGCACAAAAAAAATTCATATGTTGAAAAAATTTTGAATTAGATTAAAACAAATAAATGTTCATGACATCACCAAGTTACTAAAATAATTTTAGCACATAATGAATCTAGCTACTCATATTAATGAAAATAAGAAAGCAAATCATAATAGCTCTTACAAACATCTCAAAGAAAATACAAAAACAAAGAGAAAAGAAACCTAACAACACTTCTCTGAAATGAAGCTCATTTATATGAACTCCATTCTTACAATCTTGCAAACTATACTAATGATCTAATCTAATTTAATATAATCTAATAAATATTTATGATATGATTTTGAATGATCTTGATTGTCTTTCCAGCCTTCCAAGATTGCTTTTATAAATAAATTCAAGTAGGTACAAATTAGAAGTCAGTTGGAGTTTAATGAGCGTCTCTTAGTCCAATTAGGCTTCCCCTAGCACGGCCATGCCATTTGGTTGCATGGTCATGCCATTAAATCAAGATTTGTGACTTTTAGCTTGTGCATGGCCATGTCAAATGTTTCAGGGTTGTGTAAAGGCCCCTGGTTCTTCTTTTGTCCCCTTACACGGTTATGCTTGAGGTCACACAACTCAGCATGCTCTCAGACACTTCAATATGCCTGCACCAAATTTGTATGTTTGTAGGCACTCACATACCTCTTTTCCCTGTTCATTTTGGTTCTCTTTAAGTTCTTTAAGTGTTTAAATTCACTTCTAACTAAATTTAACCTTACAAAAATAGAAAAATAATATCAAATATAACTAGAATACAAAGCATACATATCAAACACATAAAACACAATCCTAATCCTAAGTAGTTTATGATTAAGTTATGCAAATACTAAACCTATATGAATTATGCATTCTAAACCTTTTCAAACGTTATAAATCCTATATAAATGCTATTTATTAACTATAATCATAAACTAACTTAAATTCATGCAATATTTATAAGTTACAATTTTTTTTAAAAAAAATATGTTAATTCTATATTAAAATAAAAAGTTTCTTTTTCAAACATTTTTCGAACACTAGAAATTAAAAAGATATTTTATAAAATGAAAATTATGTAACCTAAAAGGGAAAAATTAAAGATAAAATGAAAATAAAATGTCAGGGTATCCAAACCTAGGGCTAACAATTTGTGACACAATTCGTTCAAAAAACATGACAAGACATGAAGTTAAATGGGTTTAAGTTTAGTATAAAGAGGTCCAGATCATAAACAGGTCAACTCGCCTAACCCGTTTACACATCTATTAACCCATTTATTATGTTAAAGTATATAATATGATAAATTAATACAATAATATATAAAAATTAAATAATTCAATACTAATTTAATATTAAATAAATAAAAGAAAAAATACAATAAAATACCTTGTGGTTAAATGCTACTTATATTTTAGCACCCTACTCAATAATATTAATAAAAATAAATAATGTAATGCTAAAGTAATATGGAGTTTTAGTAGTAAAATTATTTACTAAGTCGTACAATATTCAACTAACTAAAATAAATTCACAATAAATAAAAATAAAATATCTTTTTATTTTATTAGCAATAAAAAATAATTTTTAAACTAAATTTACAATATTTTTAACAGTATCTATGTAACACCTGTATTTTTATATGCACTGTTCATGCATATTATTTTCATGACATATAGAGTAGAGTTATGGTTTATACTTAAGTGTGGATATGTGTACGTTAGTAGAGAGGGGCTTTATTGTAAGAGAAGTTTTTTGGCCAAAATAGAAAGTTGAGGATTTATTTGGTAATTATCCTATTTTATTAGGGAGGTGTAGAGATTGGTGATATTATGTATTATTTTAATTGAGTAATATTGTAGAAATTTTTGTTGATATTATCTATATTATTATTGTTATTTCTAAGATATTAGTGTAATATGTAATAATTAGGGGGAGACTTTTTAGGGGGCAAATTGATAGTGTGCAAAATAGCATAGTTATTTAGTGTCATTTTGTTGTATTTTATTTGTTTTGCATTTAAATTTTAATTATCTATTGTATTTTTATATTAGTTTTTGTACTTTTATGTCTTTTATCTTGTTTATATGTTTTATAGGTCATTTTGTACTAATTTTGTGATTAAAGTAGCTTTGGAGTACTTTGGAATGAAGAAAAGCTAAGAAGGACCAAAATGAGCTTTTGGCAAGCCTGTGACGACTCATGACAGAGGCTGCTCGTGCCGAGTCGGCACGATGGTGCCGATTTGGAGGGACACAACTTTTCACTTTGCACAGTTTTCGTATTTTGGCCATAATTTCCTCTACAGACCTCCAAATTGAGTGATTCAAGTTTCTTTGGAAAGATAACTCACAGATCTACAATCTTATGAAGACACTATCTACAAATAATGTAAATTTGATGGACTAAAATACCCTCGAAGTTACTGCATCTGCATAGGGTAGTGACTTTTCATATCAAATAGTGCCTTTCCAAATGTATATGAATTTTGAACATTTGTAACTCTTCCTAAGACCTATAAAATATATATGATGGATGTATTTTCAGATATAGAAGATAGAATAGTAATTAGAGATAAGATATATCAAAAGTATTTGTTATTTCTATCTATTAAAAGTATTAGTTTTATTTAAGTTATTTTTAGTACAATTCAATATTCAAGTGAAGAACATTCAAATCAAGTCAAGAAATCTTCAAGAAGGCTATCTACATTCAAAGTTCTATCTTTCTCTCTTAGTAATTTGTATTTTATTTTCTTTCTTGTTGCAATTTTAATTGTGCTATCATGTATCTTGGCTAGGCCTTTGTTTGTTAGAATTGCAAGGAAGAATGAACCAATGAATTAATCTTTTTTATTATATGTTATGTTGATGATTTGAATCCAATTGTGAGTTTGAATGTGTTGTATATGCTTGATCACCATATATGATGTTTTAATTAAATATATACACAATGAGAGTTAGTATATTTTGGTGGATATATAATTGAATTCTATAAGGCAATAAAATCACTTGGAGACAAGGGTTTCTACTTAATAAATATCATAAGCCTTGCATGGTAATAATATGAATTATGATTATCTCTACAATGACATAAGAATGCTTATAGACTCTAAATGAATTACCCTTCATTGACAATGAGAGTTGCATTGAAGGACTTTAAGTATATATGACAATGAGAGTTGCATTTATACCTTATACCATGTTTATAATCATTTGTTATAACTACTTGCTTGTTTTATAATACTTGGTAAATTCCTACTTGTAGTTCTAATAAACCATATTTAACTTAATATTTAGAATAGTTAGTATAATTAGTAGTAATTAGTAATTAATTAGAATAATTAGAATAATCTAACAATTTTCATAATTAATACTTTACCTATTCATCTTATTATCTATTTAGTTAGTATAAAATTCACAATTTTCCAGTGTTTGACACCCTACTTACTCTATATTTAGTCTTAGAGACTAGGGTATTATAATTTGACCCGCATCAATTTTGGCGCCATTGCCGGGGAAACTTGTTTGATATTTTTATTAGCTTATCATAGAGAAAGATTGTTTTAGGTTTTTATTTTATTTTTATTAGTTGTAATTTTTGTTAAATTTTTTTTTCATTAATTGTTTGATTTTTGTTTGATTTCATCATGAGACTTAGTAGAAGTGTTAGTGATATTTTGCATTTTGATCCCAAAATTGAGTTAACTTTACGTGCTTTGCGTAGGGAACAAAGGCAAAGAAATCTGAATCAACAAAATTTGGACATTATGACAGAACTGGAAAGATGAACTTTGGGCGATTTTACTATGCCCGATGTAACGGGTAATTTTGGAGGAATTGTGGCTCCATCAATAGCCAACAATAACTTTGAAATTAAACCAAGCATCATACATATGGTGCAAAATAATCAGTTTAGAGGTTTACAAGGAGAGGACCCATATGCTTATATATTGGCTTTTCTCAATGTATGTGCCACCTTCAAGATCAATAGAGTGACGGATGATGCAATAAGGCTTAGGCTTTTCCCAGTTTCAGTCAAGGAAAAGGCACAACTTTGGCTTGCTAGCTTGCCAAGTGAATCAATTACCACTTGTGACCAATTGAAGCAAGCATTTTTACACAAGTATTTTCCACCAAAAAAGACCGCCAAGTTTCGTAATGAGATCACTACTTTTAAGCAAAATGGTAGTGAGATCATTTATGCAGCTTGGGAGAGATTCAAGGAGCTTCAAAGGCAATGTCCACACCATGGTTTGCCCGATTGGATGATCCCTCAAATTTTCTACAACGGGTTGACGGATGAAAAACGAAATATTGTCAATGCAGCCTCTAGTGGGAAATGGATGGACAAAACAACTAGGGAGGCTGTTATTTTACTTGAAGAGCTTGCATCTCAAGGATATATGGGTGATGAGCCAACAATGGAAAAGGCAAGAGGAGTTTTGGAGCTTGACACTATTAATTTGTTAAGTGCTAAGGTAGATGCTCTCACCAAGTTGGTAAGTAAATCTCAAATTAACTCTATTGATAATGCTACTGTTGCTTATGAGCTTTGTGGAGGATCTCATTCATATACTCAATGTAATATGAATTCTAATGCTAATGAAGATGTGAGTTTTGTGCAAAGAGCTTTTAACCAAAGAGGGGGATTGAATTCTAATACCTATAACCCTCAATGGAGAAACCATCCCGGATTTTCTTGGTCAAACACATCCTCTCAACTAAACCCTCCATTTAACCAAAATTTTTTCAAACCATAAAATCCACCCGGTTTCCCTATGAAATCGAATCATCCTCATTTTAACCCTCAACCATCACC
>CATIWO010448382.1:0-20205 GCA_949673435.1 Macaranga tanarius
TAATAATAATTAAGTTATATATAATAAAAACTATAACTATTATAAATCTATATATATATAACTTGATAATATAATAAAAACTATAAAATTAAGTTCAATAATAAATATTAATATCTATATATTATTTATTCATATAATATCCGGTACTATATTTGGTTTTCAGTTCGGTACGGTTTTTGGTTCGGTTCCGGTACGGTTTTTAACAAATCTCCAGTACCGTACCAAATTAGTAAAATGGTCCAATTCCATTCGGATCGGGATTAAAATTAATCGGTTCAGTACGATTTTTTATCTATCGGTTCGGATTTTCAGTTCGGTTCAGTTTTTTCTTCGTCCCCGTGCTCAGCGCTTATCTATTCAATATTAAACTGTGGATATATTGCTTATGTTTCTCTAAAACATTAATAACCATACCTTGGCACCACAAAAAAACCAACCACTTTAACTTGATGGGAATAATGAAAACCACTTTTTTCTAATAAAATAATCAGCTTTCAATCTACTTATATAAGGTTTAAAAGGAGCCATTATAGTAGGAAAACATTTCTTTACCAAAAAGTTAAAAGTACGATAAAATGAAGAGGAACCTACCTTTGAGTATTCCATGTGAATATAATCATGATAAAACAATAATAAAAACAAAGGAACCATTCATGATAAGAAAAAAGGGGTTAAATAGTCAATTTATCTCCCTTCATGCTATCAACCTCTTCATCCTAAGATAAATAATCCTCATTCCTCACCATCATTGTCAACTCATCCTCATCATCTTCTTCTTTACAAGATTCAGTCTTATTCGATTCATTGTCAACAATCATATTATTGCCATCTTATGGTTTAGCTACAATCCTATCTATATATTGATTGAGGTTATAATTAGGTTAAGACAAAGTATTATGTAAGGGCTTAATTGGGTTTAATTCCATGTTTACTATTGTGTGTTTGGTGGGATCAAAAGTGGTCTTTGCACCACTAATGATAACTACATGGTAAATTTAGGTAGATGAGGATAAGGGCCTATTTTTTCTTAGTTATGTCTTATTACTTTTATAGGTGGGATAATTTTTTACAGCAATAATGACATATCTAATGAAGGCATTTTTTTTTTTGCCATAATAAAAGACTTTAATTAAACATTAGCAAATACAGCAGTGGCATCAAGCCTTAGTAAGTGGGATAATTGACTATGAGTATGACACATTACTTCCCTATTAGAAACTAAACTCTCACTTCTAGCCAACCAATCTGCAACTACATTAGATCGTCTGGAAACATATTGAAAAACCAAGCCCCTATCTACGTTTGAAGCCAGCAAGGAGTGGATTTCTTCTATAACAGCTGCATACTCCCAATTTACTACCACCTGCTTATCATTGATTGCTTGGATAACAATCTTAGCATCGGATTCAATAATAGCATTTGGTATGTCATGGTCGATGACAAATCTCACTGCTTCCCTGATAGCTATTGCTTCAGCCATACCTGCTGTCGAGTAACTTATTGTGGCAGTCAAAACCTGTAATACTTCTCCTTGGTGATTTCGGCCTATAACAGCTATTTTGCCTCTATTACTGGTTGGGTAAAAAGAAGCATCATAATTAAGCTTAATTTGTCCTTGTCTCGGATGCTCCCAACTGCTCACCACCTCCAAATCTGCATTTGATCGTGGATTTTATCTCTGGTCTATCTCAATCATCTCCCACAATTGTAGCTGAATTTGATCCAGAATTTACAATAAGTCCTTCTTTGTTGTACCAAATACTGCATTATTCCTGTAAAGCCAAAGTTGCCAGCAAATGATTGCTACCAATTCTAGACCATAATCCATGTTTTCCTCCCTTAAAAGATCCTTCATATTTAACCATCAGGTTGGAAAAGACTGCACATCTATTTCCCTTGGTCTGTAGGAAATCTGGGAAGCAAACCAAACTCGTTGTGCTATTGGACATAAAAATAATATATGCTCTAATGTTTCATCGGCATTTAGACACTTTGCACATAAGCGACCTACCTGACACCCCCTTTTTATTAAATTTGTATTTGTTGCAACTGCATTTCTCAGACAACGCCAAATAAAGAACTTGAGCTTAAGTGGGATTCTCATCTTCCAAACAGAGGACCACATCTTGATTTCAAGGTTTGGGTTAGAAAATGTGGTAAACTGATGAAGGCATTCGTATTATACTTTTTGCACCCTTCTATCTAGTTGGAATTTGGAACACAACAGTTTGCCCAAATCAATTTCCATTATTATTCTTGCAAATTTTCCTCTAGCTACATATTTTTTATCTGGATAATACATCCAACTATTTTTCAAATGAAACTCAAAATCTGTTTGTGATAATAGTAAAGAGGCATATATAGAAGTCTGATCCATCTACTTAGTTGCACAATCAAAGTGTGGAATCAGGATTGCACCGTAAGATAATGCCTTAATACTATCTAAGGTCCCTCAGCTAGAGCCTCAATTACTTCTTTTTCTAATTTAAATCTCACCAAATGGTAATCATTCTCTAAACCAATAATTATAAATACACCTGTTATACCCTAGATTACCTCTAACCTAGCACATAATGCTTTATACCCGATAAGACAACCAAGAAACTTCACAATCATTATATTCTACCATAGTTTAACCAAAACACTCTAAACCTTCTGAGAAAATGAGATTGTTAAATATTATCCATTATGTCTGATAGTAACATTTTTAACCAATAACTCTTACGTTTGAATTCTTGCCTTTTAATTTATCTTCTTTTTCTTGATCAGTCTATATCAACTTGTTTAAGAAAGATATAAAGATTAATCTATTTTCTTTGATTTCATATTCTCTAAATCTTACTTTCTTACTTGATCAGTTGCTCTCCACTGGAGGTGGGAGTTCCTTCCCTAGTTCTCTTAGTCATCCACTTGAGGGATTTGCCAAGTGATCCTTTCATTTTCACACACACACATAGCCCCTTGAACTTGATACATTTTATCAATTTACCGCTTCAACTTATAAATTGACCATTTTGACAATTCAACTTACTAAAAACATCACTTATAAATACTTTTTATTTAGTTTAGATTTTTAAATAATTTCATTTCAACTTACACAAAAATATTTAGGCACTTCAAATTGTACGATAAGTGTCGATAAGTATTATTTGTTTTTCACACAAGCTTTATAATTTAAAGAAAAAGAATTAATATGTATTGTAAAAGAGAAAAATAATTTAAAGTGAAAAAAAAAAACTAATATGTACAATATAAGAAAAAATTAAAAAATTTAAATTTAAAGTCAAAAAATATATGTGTAAAAGAAAAGATACATTATATTTCATTTTCTTATTTTTAATTTAAAATATTTATTTTTTCTTTCATTCCTTATATTAAATTTAATAGAATAAATTATCAAATATTATCAAAATAAAATAAATAAAATAAAAATTGAACTATTATTATTAAAAATAAAAATGATATTTAATTTATTTCTAAAGTTAGTTGAATAAATGAAAAGTGCAACTTAATTTAATTAATGAAGTAAAAAATAAAAATTTAATTATTATAATAAAAAAAATAATTATTTTCAAGTTTCGCTCAATGAGTGAAAAGAAAAAATTAAATAAAATGGAATTAAAAACCAATTAAAATCCAACCATTATATTTAATTAAATAAAAAATAATTTTTTGTGAAGTATTGAAAAAAATTATTCCTAATTATTATTATTATTATTTGAAATTGTACAAAACACATACACACAAAGAAAATAATCTAAAAGAAAAGCACTTGAGTCAATTTAATTTTTAAAATTTGTCATATAAATACTTTAACCGGTATAATGCTACAATGCCTGGTTTAAACACTTTAATTGCTAAAACAATAGTTCAACAATCAAAATAACAAAATTTTAAAAATTCAAACACTATTTATGCAATTTTCCCATAAATAAAATATTGCAAAAAAATTTTTAGGATGTAAAAATTGCAGTCCCCAAAATGTTTATTAGAATCTTCTAAATAAGTATGCTAGAGGCAATGCAACACTACACCCAGTTGAGGGCATCATGAAATAAATTTTCTTGCCTTCTATGAATAACATTACAAAATGTTTTGGTGGCGTGTAGCCTTTTTAAGGAACTATTGTGATTGTTCCTCCTTTACATAAAGAAGCTAAAATGTGATTGACCTAAATATTTAGCACTATATACATTCAGAATAGCAATACAACAACGGACAAAACTACCACAAGCTCAGATCCTCCAGTGCCTGGCAATTTGAAATAAATTGCATGCCAAAGGCAGCCCAATTATCTATATATTCCTCCCGCTGAACAACTCCTGAGCACTGATTTGGTTGTAAATTCCACCATTTGGGACTATAATGCTCTGATTCCATCCAGAAACTGCAACATGCCAATGCTGAAACTACAAGCTTTTCAGTTCTACACATTAATTCCCGCTTTAGCGGCTGTCATAGAAGCGGATGCCTCTTCAAGGGTACGCTTCTTTTCAAATGTGTTGAAGGCCTCAAGAATATCTCCTTCCTCCCAATTGTCATAATCTTCCATCCCAATACCACACTCTAGCCCAGCATTTACCTGCACCCAAAAGCAACAACCAAAGAGGAATGAGGTTCACTACCTTATCTTAGAGCAACAAAGCATAGATTTCACTCTCTTCTTATCTTGGTTTTTTTAATATACTTTTTCAAAGTAAGAACTAAACAGACATGAGAACTCCAGGATCTGGATAACGAGAGAGAACTGCAAATTAAGCAGCACCATCTAGCCCTGCCAAAGAAACCCTCGACACCAAATGTTGGCACTTGAAGAGCAGTTATATTTGGCATCAAACTACTGGAGAACAACTTACAGCATATAGCAATAGCATTCAAATTACATACAGTATGACCGCGGAGCAGATGCACAATACTTCATGACCAGGTAAAAACAGAACAGCACAACTCGAACATCATTACTTTATCTTAGCAGTAACAAGTGCCCATCTCAAGAATGAAACATTTATAGAAAAATTGGATTATCTGGTCGTTTCATTCAATGCCAAACTGTTGCTATTCAAGATTCTGTTATATCTTTAAGATAGAACAAAGGGCAACACTGAAATAGAGGAGGTCAAAGGACAACCATTTGTTTAGATTTTGCTAAAATATAGATAACCAAAAAGAACCTGAACACCAGAAATCAACGGCATTCGACCTTCCGATGCATCCTATGGAATTGCTGAATAATCCAAGAAAATAAGGCATGCCTCTATTTCCAGTTTTATTAGAATGAATAAAAGGATGATGTATTTGTTATGACAAAGTGATCTTTTGAAAATTTGGCCCCCTAACCAGTGCCTTCTTTGACAATGTCAAGTAATGTTTTTAAAAAGTATTCATCACTTTTCATGAGGGGAAAAAATATGCAGAAAGCAACTTTAGATATTTGATAACTCAATAAATCTCTATGTAAAGTCTAGTCATTTCTGTTCATAAAATATAATTTGACCTAAAATCAAATGCATTTCCATGTCAGCATGACACATACCCGAATACAAAATAAAAGCACGCTTGCAAATATTGAAATGTTGAAATATTGTAAATTTGACTTGCTGACAGAAAACATTACTGTACAGGCTTCAAAGACATACCTCTTTCACAATTTCCTTCACTCTTCTCAAGGAATCAAGAACACCAACATGGACTATCTTCCCATTTCGAACAACCTTAATGCCACAGCCTTTCACTACTTTCCCATCCATTACCATGCATCCAGCAACACGACCGCTTCCACTGCTAAAAACAGCCCGAACTTCTGCTGAGCCAATTGTTTCTTGTTCCTATCAGCAGACACAACACTCAAAAGTGTAAATATTCAATTGCAGAAAATTCACAGATCAAAGCAACCACATTTATCATGAGAAATGAAGTAACAATATCCCTGACCAAAGAAATTCATGATTTAAATCCACATGGACTACAATGATAGTCACTATGAAAAATGAAGCAACAATGTCCCTTTGTTGGTAGAAAAGAAACATAACCCACCCATGAGGCCTTTTGCATTGTGGGGTTTGTTAAGCTCAAAAGTATGCAGTCTCTTCCCCTTGGGTTGCAAGGAGGATCTTTCTATAACTTGAACTCATACTATCCTTACACCAAGGCTCTATTCCAGCCATACCCCAAAACCAGAGTGAGGAGGGGATGGAATAAATAAATAAATTAGCAATTGTCTGAAGAACACTTTCTCAGTTTCTTCCTGTATGGCATATACTGAATCCAGCTCAAGCATCCATCTCAAACTGGATCAGATCAGGTGCATAAATCCTTTTCTCCATTTGTGCAGCTTAAAACCAACCTTTTGTGAATTATTATAAATTGCTATACTAAACCATCAACACTTTCCATTCTATGCCTGAAATAAGTAAATGGTAAAATAAAAGATACCCCCTTCAGAACATAGTTACAGTTCAGCCCTTTTTTCCCAAAAATATTTGACATAATGCCCAAAAATATTACATCTGATACTATGGTTTCCCTGTTTAACCTCCTATTGATACTACGTCTGTCATATATATTGTATATGTCAATAATCTACCCAGTTAAAGTGGACAGCGCGTTATAAAGCTATGGTTTCCTTGTTAACCAAAAACATTTATAGTTACTTTCATATAATTCTTAATTTTTTATTTATGATTGCCATAAACTCTCCTATTCATACTACTATAAATTAAGAAAAGTATTGCTATCATCGTTATCATTTTAGAGAATTATAGATGTTGGAGTTTGCTACTACCATCAAGGATTTTCTTATTCAAGAGTTCACTATTATCATTAAGAATTTCTTGCTCGAAAAATAATTTTCTTCTTACTTCCAAGTTAACGTTCATTAGGGATTCTCCCAACTTAGAGTCTAGACTTGATTTCTTTTTTGGTAATTTTTTAATGATAGAATTTTCTTTTTTTTTTTTTGATTTGGGAAAAAGGTGTCTATTGAGCTCAAATTCTCTTTTGATAAATCATAAATGCATTTTTCTTATTCTCATGCTTCATTTTGTCTCTTGAAATTCCACTGTTCACACTATTGCATACAGTCACCAACCTTCAAGTCCTCCCCTAATTAGACTGGTATAGAACCTAATTTCAAAATAACATTTCACTTTTTTTTCCACATAAATGTGAACAATGAATAAAATAAATAATTATATTTCTGCCTTAGTTGCTGCAAGGAATTCCTGCAACTATAACGCACAATTCCAGTCCTCGAACATCATTGCTAAACCCCCAGTTCATATAAATCTTTCCTTTTTAAGTTCACTCCTAAAATCCCTTCATTTATCAAACCATAACACAATGAAAATATTAATCAAACCCTACGATTAGAAAAAAGAAAGAACTAAACAAATATTTAAAGTAAACGGCATGCCAAACATCAAAGATTAATTGATAAATTAGTAAACAGTGATTTGTTGCATGATAAAAATGCCAAAACAACAAAAGGATGACTGAAAAAGAAGACACTGACATAGAGATGAGATGAATGTCAACAATCAAATCTAATATCATGGAAAAACTAAATATCTCGATAGGCGAAAATTAAAATACTCAACTCCAAGCAGGTCCAATGAAAGGCTAACAGAGTCATGTTTGATGGAGCTAACAAAACCCGTGACAAAAATGGCACGTCTAGTTACATATTATCAGGTATTAGGGCGGTAATTATCTTGTAATCAGGACTGTAGTTATGCTATAATTTAGGCTGTAATAAGGAGTTATTCAGGTCAACCTTTATTAAAGAAAATCAACCTTAACTAGGGGATTAAGAGATTTGTTTCTATCTTTATACGTCAGCTGCTGCATATAGATTCCTATGGATTCAATGGGAAAAGGGAAAAAACAAGTGAAATATTTCACCCAAATAATTTTTCCACACATATTAACTCAATCAACCCCTCTCCCACCCCCCAAAATTGAAAACATCTCATACAGACAAAATGGAACCTTGAATAATTTTCCATGCAGCATAGATCATTTAAAGGGGTTCTGACATCTATAGTATAGCCATTATCAAGACTGTGCACCCAGTTCTATGTGATAAGACAACATATTTATATACTCTGTCCTTAATATTGCCAACAGCTGAATATTAAAAGAAAAGGAAAGAAGTAGAGAAAAGTTTTCTGAATTAACCTCAACAGGCTCTAGAAGTCCTTCCATTGCATTTCGAACATCATCAATGAGATCATAGATAACTCTATATAGCCGAATCTCAACACCTTTGTTTTCTGCATAGCTCTTAACAGAACCCGGTGCTTTGACATTAAATCCTAAAATAATGGCTTCACTGGCAATGGCAAGATCAACATCACTGGAGCTTACATCCCCAGCTGCTTGTAAGAGGAACTTCAAGGTGACAGTGTCTTGAGGGAGCACCTGTAAGGCTTGTCTGACAGCTTCAATAGATCCCTAGTCAGAATAAAGAGCGATTTAGTTCTAGCAGATAATAATGAACACTTGCCAATGATTAATGTAATATATTTTGCTAATATCTCAGTCCAACACAACAAACATTTACAGACATGAGCACCCACTTGCAAGTGTGTTTATTTGTCACTATGAAGTGCTGTTTTAAAAAAAAAATCACACTTGGCATTCAAAAGATAACAGTGAAAAATAAGATTGCATAAACATTTCCAATCGTGAAAACTTAAAACAAATAATTTGTGTTGGCTAGTAGTCAGACAAAGTCAAAATTGAGATGAGTTAGCAAACCCAAACAATGACATTTGGTGGATAAAAATTATTTTTCAATTACACATACAAAAAATCTCTGACAAAGATATCCTAACACAATGAGATTCAAAATTTTAGAAGAGGGAATCTAATTTGGCTCAAAGAAACTCTTCTATTTAAAACTAAGATTATATCATAACAATGATCTGGTCCAACCAGACTATGGAATAACCCAACAATATTTCAAATTCCAAAGACCTAATTACTTGATGGCTACAGTTCAATTGGTTTACATGATCCATCTCACATTAACTTAGAAATCCATGAAATTAGCACATTTGAAACAAGTAAATGTAAACTATACCATATCAATTAGAAATTTCAAAGGAGTATCTATATGCTGTTGACTTATTGGGAAAAAGGAGGAAAACCATTTTGATCCTTTGCTTCAGAGAAATAAGTGACTCCTGAGGAACAGAAAGATACATATTCTAGTTGATCGGAATCATCATATAGCATTTCTTGTAATCCTGGATGGGGATCACTTGTAGGGATGACATTATGCTAAACCATGTTCGTGAAGCATCATTTCTTTAATCTCATTATGACTTGGTTGTTCAGATGAGATTCTTTCCCCGCCAGAATAGTGGAATTGAACCCCTACTAGGAACATGTAGATCCAGGGAACCCGGCTCAAGAACAACTTCTCACATTGACATTATATATATGTGTTTGTGTGTGTGTGTGTGTGTGTGTGTGTGCACGCACATATATATAGTCAATGAAAAATATTGACAATACCGTCACAATCAGAACACCCCATAGATCACCAATTTTAACTCTGTTGTACCATTTTACACATTTCAATATCATTCAACGAAACAAACTAGTAGGGACTACAATCAAGTTTCATACAATTGATCACCAATTTCAAACATAAAAATAATTCACTGGAGTACTCAAATCATGAAAGGCATTAAGAATGATCATCTCATTCTGACATCAAATCTCATCTCAATGATTTATCAACCACATAAATGGCATGAATATCAATATCAACCAAGTAAATATCTTCTAAATCTTCTGATTAACAGCTCCATTAAATTTCCAAACTAATTAAAAATAAAATGCATAAAGCACTATAGTTTAAACCATATTCAGATATTTCCTCTCAAGAGAAAAATACTGTTAGACCTGGAATTTTGTATCTTCTTTTTTTCATGTCTTTTGCCTCCCACCAGAAGAAATGGTATGAAGGACAATTGTTTTTACAAGATACTAGCGACTAAATTTATCTTAGACCCCAAAAGGGGAGGAAACATTTTTGGCTTTAAATTTGCATTCCATTAAATGTCTTTGTCCATATAGACACTATCGTATGTCATTGCCAATTATAAGTTCTACAACTAGGCTACAAAATCGAGATACTCTTCCCTCCCACATCACCAATCATTTCAGCTTGGGCTGTGGACTATGCAGTTGGAACACCTCCTTTCATAACTTTTATGTACGTGCAAAGGGTCAACAAGCAAGTTTTCAAATATTCAAAATGTTTTGTGAATGTACAGAGAGCGTGTGCAACTATGTAAGACTAAATACTACGCGTTATAGATAGCTGGTTTGTGAGGCATGCACAATTAGGTCCTAAAGTTGACTGGTACTGCATTTGCACCGATTTGCATCCGACACCCACCCCCTGTCCCCACAAGAAAACCATAAAGAAAAACAGACAACCATTTTAGCCAAAAAAATCATGCCTGGAACATGTTTCACATTATGATTATGTGTGTGTGTATATGCACGGCATGAGCTAGAGCTCATTCAAAGTCAAGCCATCTTTCCAATGTATCTTGATCACAACTCAAACTCACAACATGATGAAAAATAATACATCAAAAGGTCTCTTTGTTTATATTGTTATAAAAATGAAGGGAATAAATATGCATACCTGAACATCAACCTTCAATATAATATTCAGTTGGTGCATGTCTAATCCAGAGAGCCTTCCTGATGACACAGCTGATGCTAAGGAAGAAAGTGTCACCTTTCCATCTCCAGCCTTGGCTGTTATACGCTCATTTCGCAATAATTCAGCATGTGCTTCCGCCTTTTCACGTGCAATATCAAGAGAAGTAACAACCTCGAATTCATCGCCAGCAATCGGTACATTACTCAATCCAATAACCTACAAACAAGAAAGCAAAATTTTAAGGAAACAAAACAAGAGCCTTATATGTCAATTAATTATTTTCAGGCCCTGGAAACACCTTTAATAGAAGCCTGCATATCTATGCAATTTCCCAAATTAAAATTTTAGCATCTTTTGTGTGCTACTACACAGTTAGCCATTTTAACAATGATATTTAAGTGAGCATTCTACAACAAGGGCCAGTTTGGCAAGCAGCTTTTGGCTGCTTTTTCCC
Source organism: Macaranga tanarius (assembly GCA_949673435.1). Classification (NCBI taxonomy): domain Eukaryota; kingdom Viridiplantae; phylum Streptophyta; class Magnoliopsida; order Malpighiales; family Euphorbiaceae; genus Macaranga; species Macaranga tanarius. Next base: position 11,142 of record CATIWO010448382.1, read on the forward strand.
AAAGATGTCATTTTTTCAAAAAATGTTTTGGCAGCTGCCTTTTGGAATCCGACTTTGGGAAAAAGCCACTATGCTTGAGCAAGAAGCAGGTAGAAAAAAACAGGAATAGTAAAAACAAAAATAATAATAATCATAAAATTCAAATTTCCAAAAGCTGGGTGCCCCAAAGTAATGCCAAACTGGCCCCAAATCATCCAGAAAAAAAAAAAAAACAACCATTAGTGATTCTTAAATAAAAAATCTGGCAAAATCTACTAAAAAGGTTCAGTCGGAGTGGTTTTAGGTTAAATAAAGGGGAGAGAAGTGAATGAAAGGAAATCACCTTTTCATCATTGGCTATTAACTTTATGAAGGAAATGGAAAATAAAGGTATTCATTCTCCTTCATTCCCCTCATAAAAGGTAAAACTTTACCTTAATGAGAGGCAATGAAATTTTGTGTGTTTTGTCCTTTTTGCCTTTATTGTTAATTAAAAACTCAAGCACAAGTTAAATGATGAGAATTTATGTCTTTCTAACATGATAATTCTCTTCTTCTCCCATTTGTCCAGGGAAAACAAAAACTACTCTCTTCCCCTGCTTCATTATTTTTTGATTTTCCAAAAATAAAAAGACAAAAAAAAGTTTCTTGTCCTATTCCATCCCACCCCTTCCCCTTCACCTCATCCAATCATACAGTGTAGCTGATTCTGTTGATTTTCAAGCATAAAGAACGAAAAAAAATGAGAAGAAAAATAACTCAGTCATTTGACTTGTTGTAATCATAAGTTCAGAAGAAAACATACTAATACAACCTACTATAATCTTAACAGAAGTTTTCTACAGTCAGAGGGATGATTTTTAAAATAACAGTGCATAACTAGATTTCTGATTATCTCAATTTAGTCTGATCAACAGTGGACTGTTTTGATTTACTATATATCATTCTATCGCACTGATTGAGGTTCTCCTACAAACAAGCTACCGTTCAATAATTATTCAAACGAGACATAGCAGGTGCATAAATAAATTTATACGGAGTAAAAGAAACAAACAACTAACCTGTACAGGAATAGATGGTCCAGCTTCATCAACTCGCTTTCCACTATCATCAAATAATGCACGAACCTGATGACATAACTTCTCTCAGTGAGTTATCTTTTAAAAATAAGCATATAGATCATATTAAGCATTAAAATTTATCTTATAGAAAGTAAAAAGAGTTTCAAGCTCCAAATAAGCGACCTTTCCAAAGGCTTCTCCACAAACCACAACGTCCCCCCTTTTAACTGTGCCATTCTGTACAATAAATGTGGCTACTGGACCTTTGGATTTGTCAAGACCTGCTTCAATAACTGTACCCTTTGCATTTCTATGGGGATTAGCCTTCAACTCTTGTAACTGAAACAATCATGCATCTGGTCAGAAGTCATAACACAAAGGATCACGTTATTGGTACCCTTTGCATTTCTATGAGACAAGAAAGTACAACCATAATACTTACAAGAAGAGAACAAAACTAGCTGACACCAATCAATCTAAACTCACCTCAGCAACAAGCATAACAGTTTCTAGCAAATCATTTACATTATCCCCCTTGAGAGCACTAATCTATTAAAAACAAAAAGAGAACAATAGTGTCAACCAAATAAAGTATAAATCATAAAAGAAAGGTGTAATAAAAGTAAAGGGGATTAAATAACACCTGAACCATTGGGATGTCACCACCCCAGTCTTCAGGCATAAGACCAATTGAAGAAAGGTCTTGCATGACTCTTTCTGGATTAGCCCCATCTTTATCCATCTGGTAGCATTAAGAAAATAAAATACGTCATGTCAATAGAGAATCAGCAAGTCCTGATGCCCGCAAAGTAAACCATGTGTATTTACAGGCTGAAGAAGCTCCATTCTGATAAGAAATATAAGTCATTGCTGTTGACACCTTATTTATAGCAATTACGATCGGAACTCCAGCAGCTTTGGCATGAGCTATGGCCTCATTTGTTTGAGGACGGATTCCGTCATCCGCTGCCACCACAATAATAGCAATATCTGTCACCCTTGCCCCACGAGCTCTCATTGCTCCAAATGCCTACAGAGTTGGACAATATAGTTATCGTCTAAAGAGAAGGAAGTACAAATAATGATTAAGCATAAATAATGATTAGTGCACACTAGATATGATCTCAACAGTTCTTAAATATTTTGTAAAGGGCATCTAAAGTTTGTAGCTTACCTCATGACCAGGAGTATCAAGGAAAACACAAGGTTGCAACTTGCCATCAACAGGAGTGAGAACTTTATATGCGCCAATTCCTTGTGTTATTCCACCAGCTTCTGAGGCAGTCACCTGTAAGTATCTACCCGTCAGGCTACAATTAAAGACTTAAAGCCTTTGTGTGTCATGCTAGAACTGACTTCACTCTATATCACTCCATAAAATAGTTTTATTACAACAAGACAGTCAATAGGCTAAAAAACTAAGAAAAGTTAATATTTAGTAACGTAATTTACGTGACACCCAGAATCCAAGGGCATTATGTGGAAAAAAGTTCAAAGGATAACGTCATTATGATGACGATTCCACATACCTTGCTTTTGCGAATGTAATCCAGTAGAGTTGTCTGCCATGCAGATAACAATAAATGGGTATTAGCAAAAATTGTTCAAACACATCACCTTTTCTTTCAACATTCAAATTTAACCAAGAATGGAGATCCTCCGGAAAACTAGAGAGGAGATAAGAGAATGCCAATACTTCACCTTTCCATGATCTACATGCCCCATTATAGTAAGAACAGGCGGTCTGTCTTCTAGTTTGTCAAGATCATCTTCATCAAGAATTTCTTTTTTCCTTGCCATTTCTTCAAATTTAACGGGATCAGCATCTATGACCTCCACATCATATTCCTTGCACACCATCTTTACCATGTCCTTGTCCAGAGTTTGCACCCCATCAGGTTTAATCCCCTTGGAGTACAGATACCCAAGAATCTCGCCTTCACTGACAGTCAAGTTGTAGGCTAACTCTTCAATCAACATACCCTTTTCCCCAACCTCTAAGATTTCCGCTTTGACAGGGGCTGCATCTTTGGCAGCCTGCAGTCTAGCAGCTTTCCGACTAGCTTTACTCCATTTCCTCCCTTTCCTTGCCGTAGCTGCACCTGGAATAGAGACATTCAGTTCTGATGTCTCCTCGTCATGAATCTCAATATCATCAACAATCCGCCTCCTTGGTCCTCCAGGCAAAACATTTTTCTTTCGGTCCTTGAACTTTCCAGGGGCTGGACCCTTTCCTGGTTTTGTGGGAGCTAAAACTGCCTGAGCAATTAAAGGATCCACAACTGGTTTTTTGCGGGCAAACTTATCAACTAAAATTGGCTGCCGTCCATTACTTTTTGTCGGACCCAAATCAGCTGCATCAGTAATGGGTGGCTTTGGAGCCGCTCCCACATCCTTCAAGATAACAGGTTTTTTCATCATGGGAGGAGGAGTTGCCGATGGCTTTGCCTGTAACTTGGGTTGAGGTCTTAAGGGTGGCTGCGCAGGTCTTAAAGGAACACTAGACTGAGATTCTAGTTCTGTCCCTTCCCTTGTTATAGGTTCATCTTTCACAAGGTTATTATTAGTCTTGGGGATTTCCTTTACAACTTTTTGCACAGAGGCCACAGAATCCCCTTTCCGCCATACACTCTTCAAAGTTTTGGCTTTGCGAGTGGCCCCTGAATTCTCAGATTTAGTAACTCTTGAATTAGAACTGGTGTTAGATGGGGTCATTTTATTTACAATTCCATTGTCTTTCCTACTATTGCTAGGACTACCCAGTCCACTTGGCTTAGAAGTTTCAAGCTTTTCAGCCTTTTCCAACACCTCATCAAGCGATTCAATTACCTTATTCCTCTCTTGTTCATCATCATCAGAATCTCCAGTATCCAGCTCAGCAGAGCTCATACCTAAAAGAGAATCGCCCTTAGACCCTAATGAAGATTTTAACACAGGCCTAGGTGCAGGCTTAAGTAGCATTTCGCTATCAAAATCTCCACCATTACTGCTAGCTCTAAATGAATTATTAGAATCAAGGGATACAGCATTGCCTTGGTCAGCAATTAAATCTGTGGTAGTGACTGAATATTTACAAAAACAATGCCATCTTTTGGCACTCCTGAGACCCCTTTTGGATAAAGAAACTCTTCGAACAAGTGAATATGGACATGACTCTGAAGAACTAGAGGTCGCTGCCGCCACACTTAGACTTCCTAAGCTAATCAAGGAAGCCAAAGACGGCATGGTTCCTACAAGAACTACCATTGAACCCATCAAAACAAAACAAGTTCCTTTCAACACAGACACTCACTCCCTATAAACAAGAACACCCACCTCCACTATTTCATGAGTGAACAAGAACAATTTAAAGAACCCAATTCAAATTCATGTGTTTCTGAATTGTGGGAATTCAAGAAATCAATGGAAAGTAATGGTAAAAATACTTACCTTTCGTGTCATGCGATTGGGAATTGTTTGTTATAGAGAGGAAGGAGTGAAAGTGAAGTGGGAAAGTTTTTGTGGATGGAGAAAATTGGAGATATATTTGGTGGTGTGGTGACGGACAATGCTAAAAATTGCTATTTGTGTGGCTGCTTTTCCGCCTGTCAAAAATTTTCCATACGATAAGGCTTTAAAGGTTTTCTTTTTCCTTTTTCTAAGAGAAAAAAGAAAATCTTTTACTCGTAAAAATAACAAATAATATTTTTTTATTGTCATTGAACCATTGTTTTCTCTGTGTTTCAACAAGAATATAAATTGAGAAAAATATAATAATTAAATGTACAATCTATAAATAGGAAAAAAATGAACAAAAAAATAACATTGCATTCTTAAAATCAGAAAATATCAAATAGCACTTCTAATTCTAATATATATAAATAATTCAATCTTCATTCTGGCCATCAATTTTCCAACATCACAGAATCATAGCAATTGACCAATTATTAAGAAATTATAATTTTTTCTTTACTTTAAAATATTTGAGGTTTAGGCTTGATTTATGATTATCTATTTAAAAAAAAAAAAAAAAAAAAGGGAAAGTGTAGAAAAGTATCATGTGGTTTGGTGCTTTTAGCATGAGAGTCCTATGGTTTCTTTTTTTGTACTTAAGTGATCTATGATATATGGTCGTTAGTACTTTAGTGACAAATTAAATAACGCCGTTAAATAATCCTACATGGCAAATGAAGTGGCATGAATATGATAGATGACATGGCATGACATATGTCATGTAAGATTACTTAACGGTGTTATGTAATTTGTCACTAAAGTGCTAACGATAATATACCACAGGTTAACTAGGTGCAAAAAAAAAGAAACCACATTATATTTTTCCATATTTTTTCTAGTGAATTTGACTACCTTTAAAAAATTATTCAAAAAAATTTAATAAAAAAATAGAAAAGTTTAGAAATTTAGAAATTCATAAAATTTATCATTAAAAACTTTAAACTATATTTTTTGGTAAATTTAAAACTCATGGAACTTTAATTAATTTAGTTCAATTTGACTTAAGACTCCTAATAATTAATTTAACACAATGACTACATTATAGTTTAATTTTTAAACGGTATTAAGAGAAAACACCATTTCAGCTTATCAAGTAAATTATATTTTTAATAAAATATAAATTTAATAGTATGTATAAAAAAAAGCACAATTATAATTTTTATTTTATTTTTTTAATTTTTTAATTAACTAAAAAATTGTTATCAAGGAAACCAATTGATCCTTAACTTAAGGGAAAAAAAGTAAAATTAATTAATTAATTAATTTCTTTTACTAAAAAAATTAATAAAAAATATAAATTTCTAAAATTTTTCATTAGCCTTAACCAATTCATAAATTCTAAATTTTTCTATTTTTTTATTAATTTGTTTAAACAATTTTTTAAAGGTGGCCAAATTCACTAGGAAAAAGTGCGGAACAATACCCTATGGTTTCTTTTTTTGCACTTCAGTGACATGTGGTATATCGTTATTAGCACTTCAGTAACAAATTACATAATACCGTTAAGTAATCCGATGTGGCAGATGACATGGCATTACGTGGGCAGACGTCATGCCATGTCATATGCCACGTAGGATTATTAAACGATGTTATGTAATTTGTTACTGAAGTGCTAATGACAATATACCACAGGTCACTTAAGTGCAAAAAAAGAAACCACAGGTCCCTCATACTAAATGCGCTAAACCGCATGGTACATTTCCGTACTTTTTCCTGAAAAAAATTATATGAACTTGCTCAATAGTAGTCCCACCATATATGAGTATGAAGTTATATAGATATAAGTTAGGTTAAATTTTCTATCTGTCAAGCAATATTTTACATTTGAAAAATATATAATTATTTCATTTGAAAAATATTTTACATTTGAAAAATTACTTTGTTTGATTCAATTTTTATTTTTACTGGTTTGAGGATAAATAATGGACTAAAAACTTTTTCCTAATTTATAGAAAAAATAATGATCACTTTATGGTATTTTTTTATAATTTCTTTTGTGTTGCAAAAATGATAAGAGTAATAAACAAATACACAAATAATGACAAAATTAAAAAAATTAAAGAGTATATATAATGATTTACATGAAAAACCTCAAAGTAGAAAAAACCACTAGTAGAGAAATAGAAGATTTCACTATATTGTAAAACAGCCCACAAAAGAGTATTAGAGGCGACTAACAATCATAAAATAATAATTTTTTCAGCCCTAATTTGGTACATGTATATATATGACCTAAGTGAAGATAAAATATGAGAAAAAAATAGTTTCCCAAATAAGAAAATGTCAATCCTGCGTGCTAACGCGGTCGTATATCACTCGTGTGACCTTTCGAACACAATCTATAATACATTTGTGTATCAGGTCATGTTCCTATCTAGACAAAATGGCAGCTTTCTATATGGATACCAACACGCCCATATCTTAGGTTGTGTTTCTTTTGGACAAAATGTACATTTTAATATGGTCACTTACACGGCTGTGTATTATGGGACATGGCCCAATCCTACACTCCACCACATATTCCTTAAAAAATATATAATACCATTTTTAATTAAGATGTCGCACCACAAAGCCCATGAATCTCCAATCAAAATTCACGTCACAAACTTAACAATTTCCAATATATGGTAACTAAAGAAATTATTACCAACATGTGGTGAATGTGTGGTGATGTGAATTTATTTCCCTAATTTGAAAGGTAAATTGTGAATTTCACCTTTCAAATTGGCGAAATGCCCTAGTTTTCATGCAACAAAGGTTAGGGGCATGTGTAGTAGGATAGAGGAGAAGGATAGGGAGTCTCGTCAAGCAAAATCGCTATTTGAAAAGACAAAATGGCCATAGTGACATATGACTAGGGGTGTAATTGAGTCGAGTTGAGTTTTGGCAAACTTGAGCTTACCTCATCACAGATTATTAGAGCTTAAGCCAACCTCAAACTTAAAAAAAAATTTCAACTTTCGAGCTCGATTCAGTCAAGCTTCCTCGAACTCAAGCTCGGCTTATGATCTTAGCTTAGAAGATAGACTAATTTAAGGGTCTAAGTTTGGCTTAGTTAATGTTCTACAAGCTCAAACTTAGCTTAAAAGTTAGGCTAACCAAAATCTAACTAGTTTGGAATGTATCACATGATGACTTTAAAAGACTATTTAAAGTCTCTTATTTTACCCTTATTTAATATGGGATTTTAAACCACAACATTACATACTATAATTATTTATATTATAGCTCCTTATATCTCTTACACTATGCATGACAACTACACAGGGAAGGGAAGGGAAGGGAAGGTTTTTTAGAGAGAACGGAAGGGAGGGGAAGGGGAGGGAATAAAAACTATAAATATTATTGTGTTTGGTAACTTAATAAAGGGAAAAGAAGGGGAAATAAGAGGAAATATTTGAAAAGAAAATAAAATTTTAAATTACAATATATTTTGGAGTTGAAATATTTTACACCCCAATTTAGAGTATAATCAATTTCACCTCATACAAGGGGAATGAGGGGGAATAATTCATCTTCAATTCCCTTTCCCCTCTATTAACTTTTAATAGCCAAATAACTTAAAATCTAATTTCCCTCCTATTCCCTTCTCTTCTCTTTATATTCTCCTCAATCCATGCATAGTATTATTCAACGTGAGATTTTTAAACTCCAACAATACACATTATAACTATTTATATTATATTTTCTTACACCTGTTTTCCGATCTATTTATTTTCTTAAATTTAAAATAATATAATTGAATATTATTGAGCTTTTTTATCAAAATTATGATTGAGCTTTAATTTCTACAATTTGTAGTAACTTTATATTTTAAACAATAACATTTGATTTTTTTTTATAAAATATTAAAATTTACAATGTTTCACTTATATAAATAATGTCTCAATTTTTTAATTTCCATTATTTTAATATTTAAAGTAATTTTATTACAATTTTTCACTTATTAATTTGAATTATATCTACATAATATAAGTACTAGTACTAGCTTAAATTATAAATACGTAATTTTTATTTACTTAATAGTAAACTATTATATTATATTACTTAATATTAATGTATATCATAAAACACATAATTTTATCATATTTATACTTTTTTTTATTACAATAATTAGAATTTTTGTATAGTATTGTAGTTTGATCATAAAAAAAAACTCATATAAATTACAAAAAAAAAAAAAAGTCAAATAGATATCACGAACTAAGTGAAATCAAATGAAACTATGACTCGTATTGAAATCAAATACATTGACAGTACAATATTATTAGTATACTTACGGTATGATGGCAGTAGGGGTGAGCACGGTCCGGGTAAATCCGGGGAAAAAAATTCTCCAGTACCGTACCATATTTTGGGAATTTTAAAAATAAAATCTCCAGTACCAGTATCAGTTTTCGGTACGGGAATACCGTGCTGTACCAGTTTTTCGGTACGGTTCGGTACAAATATTCGGTTCTTTCGGAACGGATCGGTATGGAACGGTACGGTTCGAAAATTCGGGAATTTATATTATTAATTAAATATATATT
>CATIWO010448393.1:0-41574 GCA_949673435.1 Macaranga tanarius
TATTTACTTATTATTTCTAAATGTATTATTAACACATGAACACATACATTATAATATTTTTGTTATAAATAAATTATGTTCAACTTTTATTTATTTTTATTTTGATAAAAAGTATACAAGTATAGTTTATTTGGACATGTACGTTATATGAGATTTGTCATCTAAAATTTGCTTGAAATTCTGAGAATGTGGGGGAACTCTAACGGTGAACTAGACGTTGAAATGTGAGTAAAAATGACATTCATGCAATCTTGTATTTGTTGTTTCCATACATCTAACCAAAATGATGACTAGAAAATTTCGTTTTTTTTTTTTTAAAAAAAAAACAACATTTAAATGTTAAATGATATTGCATTGAAAATTGATGGAGAGTTACATACAGAGATTGATTTATTAAACGATATATAGTATAGAATAAATTATTAAAAATTCACAAAGTATTAAAATAATAAAATCAAATAAATAAATAAAATTTTTGTTAATAATGGACTATGAGACTCATCTTTTATGAAATTCATTACACCAAATAGGTACGGATTGCATAAAAAAATCGATTGATCACATCAAGCGAGAACATCATCAATTCACTGTAACCAACAAAATAATACATAAAAAGTCTAGATCTATCAAAACCCATAAAAATATAGTAAGAACCAAACTCTTTTGATAAATTAAACAACCAAAATAACAAAAAATACAACTAGATCAAAAGATCTAGAAAATTATCTACCATAACTTCACTATATGGAGGCAACACAAGCAAAATAACATAGATTTAATATAAATTTATGAAATATGACTGCATAATAAACAAAAAATGAAAGAGAGGAAGGAGGAGGTGTAAAACCACTAACAAAACCGCTAAAAGATAAATGATGCTTTAAGAGAGAAGAGAGAATTTTGACTATTTGCATGATTATGTATAATCATCCTTAGTTTTGACTTCAAAAATCAATTTTGAATTGCTAATGTATATATGTATTTAAATGTGTCTGTAAGTTAGGTTCAAAACTATACTAAAAGGTTGAGTTTGTGCAAGTTAAAAAGTGAGTTATATGTGAAGGTAGGGATGCTCACGAGTAGCATCACGATCATAAGCATCCTCACAATCCAAAGAGGACACAAACCTCACCAAATGATGAAGAGGTAGCACTCCTCATGACCTCTCTCATGACCATGATCAGTACATCATAAGTCAAGAATGAAAAGCTAAGCCAATTGATGAAGAGGCAAGACTCCTCATAAGTAACTCTCACGATTGTGATTGATCTTACAAGCTAGAACTTTCAAAAATTTAAACATCACGGTCATAAAAAGGAGGATCCCAATTATGATTAAGTCCACTAGTACTTTTCACGAGTGATCCTTATGATCATGATCTCCTTACAAGTGACATGACAACCTTACAATAGCTATGTCAGAACCACAATAACTATATTTTTATATATCACGATAGTGACCATGGTTCTAATAATTATGAGTAGTCTTTCTCTTGCAGAATGCAAGTTAAGCATTAAAAGAAGGAGAAGAATGGGGCATGAATTCAAGATCTTTGATAGCTAGTTTTTAATCTTTCAGCTATAAGTATCTCTTAAAAGAACATTTAAGAGTTTAGAAAGTTTATTGAGAGAACTAATTATGTAATTTAAAGCTCTATGAACTTCAATCCTTATATTCTTATTTATGTTCTGAACTGTATTCAACTCTTTGTTCTTGAAGTGTGATAAGTGATAAGATTTTTTCTTCTACTTATTCTTTAGGGTTAAAACAAAAAGGGTAGTAAGGATCTATTATTGGGTTAGTGTTGAGCCTTTGTCCAAAAATACATTATGAGAGTGGTTTGTGTTGAGCCTAGAAAAACACAAGTTTTAAAGATTAAGTGTGAGCCTTAGAACACTTTATAACAATCTTGGATAATAAGATTGGGGTAATTTAATATTCTAACTTATGAATAAGTTACATAGAGGAGTAGGTTTGTTATATCCAAATCTCTATAAATTAATTATGTTTCGATTTTGTTCTTAATCTCCTTTTATCCTTATTTATTGCTTAAATTCCTTTTAATTTCTTTCAATTATTTAATCCTTTATTTATTTTACTTAAAATTCCTATTCACCTTCCCTCTAGGGATTTTTCAATTGGTATCGAAGTTTGAATTCTAGGTACTTAATTATTAGAATCAAGATCATGGGGAGTGAATTTTTTAATTTTCAATCGTTTAGATCTTTCTTTAATGGAAATGATTACCCTCATTGGAAATACAAAATGGAGTTATACTTAGATAATGATTCTATAAGGTTATAGGATGTAGTGCTTCAAGGGTGGAATCCTCTTATGAAAGTGGTTGAAATTGTGCAAGTACATGAAGATAGAGCAAGATGGAGTTAAGAGCTAGAGAAAAGGAGGAAAATTACAAACATAAAATACCTATGACAATCCTCTTAGCCTCCATGTTAAAAGAGGAAGGTGGGAAGGTACAATATTATATTTCAACTAAAAAGATTTGGGAGACCTTAGAAGATCCAAGTAGGTGCAACTACATGTGTATGAATATAAGTTCTTTAAAATGAAGCCTTAAGAATCTATAACTAAGATGATAAATCAGTTGAATGCTCTTCTCACTACCTTGAGAAAATTAGAAAACCACTACTCAAGAGAAGAAGCCAACATAAAAGCCTTGAGAGTGCTACTATAAAGGATTGGGAGTCAAGGGTAACATATATAGAGGAAGCATATGACTTTTCAAAAGCTCTCCAACGACATCCTCATTGGTAAGCTTTTTACCCATGAGCTTACATTGAGGCAAAGATGATACAACCCTTGTTAATCTAACTAACAAGAACTATAACAATCTATTGAAATCTTTCCCAAGGATTTATCTAGCATAAACCAAAGGAATTAGAACCCATTAGTTATTTAACAACTAAGAACTCTAATTATCAAAGGAAGAATTCACAACTCACTCAAGAAGTAAATTCAAAGCCAAGTTCTTAGAAGAACTTAAGAAAATTTCAAAATTTTTTAATGAATAATTAAATATACTGAATTTGAGTAGTTTAATATATATATATATATATATATATATATATATATATATATATATAAGTTGCTTTTAATCTTAAAAGACTAAACAATCCTTGTAAGAATAGGAAACTAATAACTCTTAGTCTTCTAATGAGACTAAATAAATATATCCTTTTAAGAATAGGAAACTAATCTAAACAAATCTTTTTATGAGTAGGAAACTAATAACTACTCTCTTAATTGGAAAAAATAACTATTCTATAGTTAGACTAGGATGACAAATGACTACTAATAAGTTTATCCTATATAAACTAAGATAACAACTAAATAATTAGATAAACATAAGGCTGGGGCCGAATGTAACTTGCTTAGTCTTCCATATTGATTTTTGTTCAAAGTACAAATCTTGGACTTAATAATAAGCCCAACACATGTTCCTTGTTACCCTTAGCCCAATTCATGTATTTGGACTCCTTGTGGCCCAAGTTCATTATATTGAATTAAATGCACAAATCTTGGGCTCAAATCCATGCTTGGCGGCCTGTTGACCATATTGACCATGAGTTGACCTTTGACTTGACTTTGACTCTTCTCCATAAGCTCTAAATGACCTTGAACGAGCCCCATAATTGCATCTTTCATCTTTTTAGTTCTTGGTCTTGTAATTGGGCCTCCATCATAGCTCAATAGATCCAAAGTCTTTTTGTTTGCTGAATTCATCCCATAATCATTTGCATCACGTCCCCCTTCCTCGAAAGGATTCGCCCTGGAATATCTATCTTTATAAACAAAAGGAAGAAGGTCAGAAACATTAAAGGTTGCACTAACATTATACTCACCAGGGAGATCCAATTTATATGCATTATCATTGATCCTCGTGACAATTTGAAAAGGTCCATCTCCTTTTGGTTGAAGTTTAGATCACTTATGTATAGGAAATCTTTCTTTGCGTAAATGCAACCAAACCCAATCACCAAGTTCAAAAATCAACTTCTTACGCCCTTGATTCCGTTGATCCGCCACTTATTGGTTCTTTTCTCTATATTTTGCCTTACTTTCTCATGAAAATTGCACACAAAATCTGTCTTTTTAGCACCATCTAAATTAACACGCTCTTCCAAAGGTAAAAGTGATAAATCTAATGGTGTTAAAGGATTAAAACCATACACAATTTCAAACGGTGAATATTGAGTAGATGAATGCACAACCCTATTATATGCAAACTCTATATGAGACAAAATTTTATCCTAAGATTTTACATTCTTTTTTATAATAGCATGAATTAATTTTTATAAAGTTCTATTCATAACTTCAGTTTGACCATCAGTTTGCGGATAAAAAGTAGTACTAAAAAATAATTTAGTCCTTTATTTCACCCACAAGGTCTTCCAAAAGTAGGATAAAAATTTAGCATCCCTATCACTAACAATAGTTCTAGGCATACCATGTAAACATACTACATCCTTAAAGAACAAATTAGCAAATATATGAAGCATCATTAGTTTTATGGCATAGAATAAATTGTGCCATCTTAGAAAATCTATCAACTACCATATATATGCTATCATTACTATGCCTAGTCCTAAGTAGTCCAAGTACAAAATCCATTGAAACATCTGTCCAAGGTGAATGTAGAAAGGCAATGGTGTGTACAACCCATATGGCAGAACTTTAGATTTAGCTTATAAACATGTAATTCAATTAGCATAATACTTAGAAATATCAAATTTCATATTCGGCCAAAAGAAGTGCTCTTTTAAAATATATAAAGTTTTAGCTATACCAAAGTATCCCATTAAACCTCCTTCATGTGCCTCATGAATTAACATTAAAGCAAAGAACATGTTGTATTAAATTCACAAATCTTGGGCTCAAATTCATGCTTGGTGGCCTATTGACCATATTGACCATGAGTTGACCTTTGACTTCACTTTAACTCTTCTCCATAAGCTCTAAATGACCTTGAATGAGCCCCATAATTGCCTCTTTCATCTTCTTAGCTCTTGCTCTTGTAATTAAGCCTCCGTCATAGCTCAATTGATCCAAAGTCTTTTTGTTTGCTAAATTCATCCCATGATCATTCGCATCACTTCCCCTTTCCTCGAAAAGATTCACCCTGGAATCTCTACCTTTATAATCAAAAGGAAGAAGGTCAGAAACATTAAAGGTTGCACTAATATTATACTCATCAGGGAGATCTAATTTATATGCATTGTCATTGATCCTTGTGATAATTTGAAAAGGTCCATCTCCTCTTAGTTGAAGTTTAGATCGCCTCTGCATAGGAAATCTTTCTTTGCACAAATGCAACCAAACCCAATCACCAAGTTCAAAAACCAACTTCTTACGCCTTTGATTCCATTGATCTGCCACTTGTTGGTTCCTTTTCTCTATATTTTGCCTTACTTTCTCATGAAAATTGCACACAAAATCTACCTTCTTAGCACCATCTAAATTAACATACTCTTCCAAAGGTAAAGGTGATAAATCTAATGGTGTTAAAGGATTAAAACCATACAATTTTTCAAAAGGTGAATATTGAGTAAATGAATGCACAACCCTATTATTTGCAAACTCTACATGAGGTAAAATTTCATCCTAAGATTTTACATTCTTTTTTATAATAGTACGCATTAATTGTCCTAAAGTTCTATTCACAACTTTAGTTTGACCATCAATTTGAGGATGATAAGTAGTACTAAATAATAATTTAGTCTATAATTTTTCCCATAAGGTCTTCCAAAAGTAGGATAAAAATTTAGTATCCTTATCACTAACAATAGTTCTAGGCATACCATGCAAACATACTACATCCTTAAAGAATAAATCAGTAACATGTGAAGTATCATCAGTTTTATGGCATGGAATAAAGTGTGCCATCTTAGAAAACCTATCAACTACCACATATATGCTATCATTACCACACCTAGTCCTAGGTAGTCCAAGTACAAAATTCATAGAAACATCTACTCAAGGTGAATGTGGAACAGGAAATGGTGTGTAAAACCCATATGGCTGCACCTTAGACTTAGCTTATAAATATATAATACAATTAGCACAATACTTAGAAATATAAAATTTTATAATCGGCCAAAAGAAGTGCTCTTGTAAAATATCAAAAGTTTTAGTTATGCCAAAGTGTCCCATCAAACCTTCTTCATGTTCCTTATAAATTAACATTAAATGCAAAGAAAATTTAGGCATATAAAGCTTATTCAAACAAAACAAATACCCATTATGCTTATAAAATTTATCAAAGGCAGCTTTCTCACATGCATTATACCCATTGCTAAAATCATGATCATATGCATACAACTCTTTAATATGTTCAAAACTAATTAATTTAGCATCTAAAGTAGTAAGAAGCACGTACCTCCTTTACAATACATCGGCCACAACATTTTCCTTACCTTGTTTATATTTGTTAACATATGGAAAGGATTCAAGAAACTCACTCCACTTTGCATATCGTTTATTGAGTTTGTTTTAGCCTTTTAAATGCTTCAAACTTTTATAGTCGGTATGGATAGCGAACTCTTTAGGAAAAAGGTAGTGTTGCCACGTTTCTAATGCTCTCACTAATGCATACATCTCCTTATCATATGTTGGGTAGTTAAATGCTGCACCATTTAGTTTTTCACTAAAATAGGTGATTGGCTTACCTTACTGTATAAGGATGGTGCCAATTCCCACTCCAAAAACTTCATATTCAATCTCAAAAGTTTCGTTAAAGTTAGGCAAAGCAAGAACAAAAGTAGAAATTAACTTAGATTTAAATATGTTAAACGCCCTATCTTGTTCATCACCCCACTTAAAACCAATATTCTTTTTAATAACTTTTGTCAAAGGAGCGACTATACTAGAAAAATCATGCATAAAATGCCTATAAAAACTAGCTAGGCCATAAAAATTATGAACATCTTTAACCTTTTTAGGTGTAGGCCAAGATTCAATAGCCTTAACCTTTTCATTATCAATCTCTATACCATGCTCACTCACAACATAACCCAAAAATATAACTTTAGGCACGCAAAATGGGCATTTAGCAAGCTTAGCATACAACTTTTGTGCACACAAAACACTAAAGACAGATCTAACATGTAAAACATGATCTTCTAGTGATTTACTATACACAAGTATATTATCAAAATAGACAATAATAAAATTGCCAACAAAAATATAGTTCATCAAATGCTTAAAAGTGCTAAGAGTATTAGTTAATCCAAAAGGCATTACCAACCACTCATGTAAACCATATTTCGTTTTAAAGGAAATTTTCCTTTAATCTCATATTTTCATTCTAATTTAATGATATCTAGTCATTAAATCAATTTTAGAGAATATACATGCATCATGCAATTCACCTAATATATTATATAATTGAGGAATAGGATGGCAATACTTTATAGTGATTTTATTGACGGTGCGACAGTCAACACACATACGCCATGTTCCATCCTTTTTAGGCACTAATATAATAAGAATAACACATGGGCTCATGCTTTCTCTAATCAATCATTTAGACAATAATTCATCCACTTGTCATTGTAACTCCTTTATTTTTTCGGGGTTGCTCCTATAGGCTGGTCTATTTGGAATTTATGATCCAGAAATAAAGTCAATTTGATGTTCTATCCCCCTTAATAGTGGCAAACCATCAAGCATAGATTCGGGAAATAGTTCTTTAAATTCTTGCATCAAAGCTTGAAAAGAACTAGGAAAAAAAGAGAGAATTGGGTTAAAGTTAAAAGATAAACAAGTGCCATTGAATACCAATAGTATCATAGGCTGCTTTGATAAATAAGCCTTTCGAATCTCACCCTCTTTTTTTCAAAGAAATTGCCTTTTACCTCTTTCTTGCATACTATTCTCTCCTTTTGCATGCGCACCCTCATGAATTTTTCCCTCATTGCGCATCCTCTCTATTTTCTCTCATTTTCCTCTCTAATCTCACACCTCTCTTAGATTTTCTCATAACTCTTCTTTTGCTTGTGCACTCTCACATTCACTCCAAATCTTTTAATCTTCATACACTTCCTTAGGCATCATAGGTAACAAATTAATAGATTTACCATTCATTTTGAATGAATATCTGTTAGAAAACCCATCATGTCTAACACGCCTATCGTATTGTCAATGATGTCTTGGGAATATGTGACTAGCATGCATAGGGACTACATTATATAAGACCTCATCATGATAACATCTAATAGAGAATGAAATTAATGCTTGCCTAGTGACCTTAATATTCCCACTAATATTAAACCATTGCAACCTATAAGGTCTTGGATGTTTAGTTATTTTCAGTCCCAATTTATCAACTAAACTAGCATTAATAACATTAGTACATCTACCATCATTAATAATCATACTAAATAATTTATTATCTATCATGAGTCTAGTATGAAATATGTTTTCACGTTGTACCTCATCATCTTTAGCTTGCATGTTTAAGGCATGCCTTGCTACTAATGTGAAAATTGGTCCTTGAGGGGCTGGTTCATCACCCTCTATGTTAGACGCATCCTCCAATAGTGACATATCACTTAAGTTGTCGTCATCATCATCCTCATCTTCACTTAACACCTCCCATTGCGTAGGGCCATCACCTTTGCATTCGGACATTATGCATCTCTATGTCCATATCCCAAACACCTAAAGCATTGTATATTATGTGATTTACCCTTGGATTTGTCATCCTTAGGTTATGTTTTTGGTGTAGTGATATCTTTGTTTTTGATTTGTTCAAATCTGCCTTTATTTGTACTCGTATCACCTCTCTTATTTCCTTTCTAATTCGACTTCCATGATGGTGCGGGGGTCAAAAAAGCCTTAGTTTTCACCCTTAATTGCTTTTTAATCTTGATTGTCATATGTACCATATCCTCCAAATCTACACAATGATGCAACTTAATAAGGCTAGCAATATTATGGTTCAAAACTTAAAGAAAATGTGCTATGGTAGGTTCCCTATCCTCCTCAATATTTGCTCTAATCATGGCCATCTCCATCTCTTGGTGATATTCTTCAACACTCTTAGAATCTTGATTCAACCTTTGTAATTGATTGCACAACTCCCTATAATAGTGTTGTGGTACAAATCTCTTTTTTGTGATGATTTTCATCTCAAACCATGAAGAAAAAGGGACTTTTCCACTTCTGTGCCGAATAGAGGTAATTGATCCCACCATACATTAGCATAATCGGTGTATTCAACTGCTGTTAATTTCACCTTCTTCGCTTTGATGTAGTTATGGCACTCAAATACATGCTCTACCTTCTTCTCTCATTATAAATATGCTTTAGGTTCACTTTTATCATGGAAAGTTGGAATCTTCATCTTAATTAATCCAAAATTCCCATATTTGGATTTGCCTTTGTTGGAACGTATAGATCCTTCTTCTGCCTCCTCTTCCAAATTATTAAAGAGACTTCATTTTGTGTCTCTTGTATGGCTAGGAGTTCCTTGTTCTAACCTTTCCAATTTTTCTTGGACCTTGCAGTTTCCACTCCTTATGTCCTCTTATTGTACCATCATCTTCTTTAACATTCCTTGTATCACCTCCAAAGTGATTTTCTCTTTAGGATCCATGATGTAAACCTATAAGAAAATGATAGAAAATACCTATTTTAACACTCATTCACGTGTTTCACTCGAATGGATTTGAATCACTCTAATGCACTCACCAATTCAATTATACATGAAAGTTCCCTTTGAAATTCTTATTTGAGCTAAACTTTTACTACTCACTTTCTAAAGAGAATTATAAATTTTAGACCCTTGAGAGCTAAAGCTAACGATAAAAAGAATGAACTATAGCCTTAGAGTATTCGGCCAAATCAAAAACTCAACAAAATTTGACTTTTTGACTTATTAATGTGATGTAAGGTGAAGGATTTTGAATTTTTAAAAAAGATTGAATCTTGGATGTTTTCTATAAGATTGAAGTCCAATATTTGCACTAACGGGTGAAAAGAAGGGGTGGAAGAGTAGAATGATTTATGCTAATTTTAGAATTAGTGTAAAAAGGAAAATAGACAAAAAAATGCAAATATGATATGTTTTTAATGGTTGGAATGATACTTACATGGTTTAGTGCAAACTGATGCAAATCGACAATTGAATGTGCTTTAGTGAACTTGTGACTTCTCTTGATTAAACCACTTGTATCAACAATTGATGATATATTTGTTGATGCTAAATTCACTTGAATATTGCAATACTTTTTTTAATTTTTTTATATGTTGATGCATGAACACAATAGTAAAGGATATATAGCTTATACTAGAGTTTATGCTCTAATACCAAACTGATACAACCCTTGCTAATCTAACTAACATGAACTATAACAATCTATTGGAATCTTGTCCAAGGATCTATCTAGCATAAACCAAAAGAATTAGAACCTTTTAGTTATCTAACAACTGAGAACTGTAATTATCAAAGGAAGAATTCACGATTTACTCAAAAAGTAAATTCAAAGCAAAGCTCTCATAAAAACTTAAGAAAATTTCAAAATTCTTTAATGAATAATTCAATCTGCTAAATTTCAGTAGTTTAATGCATATATATATAAGTTACTTCTAATCCTAAAAGACTAAACAATGCTTGAAAGAATAGGAAACTAACAACTCTTAGTCTCCTAACAAGACTAAATAAACATATCCTTTTAGGAATAGGAAACTAATAGGAAACTATTCTAAAAAAATCCTTTTATGAATAGGAAACTAATAAATACTCTCCTAATTAGAACAAATAACTATTCTCCTAGTTATACTAGGATAACAAATGACTACTAATAAATTTATCCTATCTAAACTAAGATAATAACTAAATAATAGGATAAACACAAAGCTAAGGCCGAATGTAACTTGTTTGGTCTTTCATATGGATTTTTGGTCAAAATACAAATCTTAGACTTAAAAATAAGTCCAACACATGTTCTTTGCTACACTTAGCCCAATTTATGTATTTAGATTTTCGGTCAAAGTACAAATCTTAGACTTAGAAATAAGTCCAACACATATTCTTTGCTACCCTTAGCCTAATTTATGTATTTGGACTTCTTATGGCTCAAGTTTGTCATATTGAATTAAATGCATAAATCTTAGGTTTAAGTCCATGCTTGGCGGCCTATTGACCATAAGTTGACCTTTGACTTCGCTTTGACTCTTCTCCATAAGCTCCAAATGACCTTGAATGAGCCCCATAATTACCTCTTTCATTTTCTTAGCTCTTGCTCTTGTAATTGAGCCTCCATCATAGCTCAATGGATGCAAAGTTTTCTTGTTTACTGAATTCATCTTATGATCATTCGCATAAAAAGGGAAGATGAGAAGAAAGAAAAAGAAGAGAAAAAGAAGGATATCATTTTTAAGGTATTACAATACTTAAGTGATGAGAAGAGTCTTGATGATTCAAGTGAAGAGGATAAAGAATTGGCCATGCTCATAAGGGGATTCAAGAAGTTCTTAACAAGGAATAACTTAGCCAAACAAAAGGAGTCCAAGAAGAGTGATCACAAGAAGGGCAAAGAGGTGACATGCTATGAGTGCAAGTGGTCCGATCATATTAAAAGTGAGTGTTCCAAACTCAAGCAAAAGGGCAAGGGAGTAAAGAAAAAGAAGAAGAATATAGTCAACGATACTTACGATGACTTATCTGATTTAGAGAAATAAAGGGAACAATAAGAAGTGTCCAACCTTTACTTCAAAGCTCTTGAGAACAATAAAGATGTACTCTGTACTTCTAATTCTTCTTATAATGAGTATAATGATGATGATTATGTTAATGATAATGAGAGCTCTATTTTGAGCAAATTAGCTCTAAAATGCAAAATATTACTTTCTAAAAAGAATTTTTTTATGAAAAGAAACTCTTTAAAAATCTTAAGGAAACTATTAAAACCATCTAAGAGTTTTGAAGAATTAAAAGAACAATTTTCTAAAATTAATTTTTCTAATAAGCAACTATCTTTTAATTTGAAATCCTCTATTTCTTTAAAAGATCAATTCAATAAAACTAAAAAGGAGAATGAGTTATTATTGTATTTTGAATTGTAGGGTAAAGTTTAAGAGTTCTAAATTTATTAAGATTTATTTATTTTGATTCCTATTTTGAATTTTATTGTAAAGTTTAAAAGTTCTAAGTGTAATAGAACTTTGATATGTGTTTTTCTACTATAAATAATATTGTTTCATGGTGTAATGAAAAGAAATTTAAAATTAATAAAATTTTTAGGAATTTATTTCCTTTACTTCTTGCATGAACTTAACTGACCTTCTCAAGCAAGTTGCTTGTGGTAACTATTTTTATTCTTTATGACCTTTTTCTCATATTTATTCTAAAGTGTAGCAAATCATACTTTAAGTTTGATTTGATTACTTGTAATGAAGGGTCTTAGATTAGATTTTTCTTTTTTATCTTTTATTTTTCTATCATTGAATATTAATTCTTTCTTAGATGAATGTAACCTAATTTGAGTTTGTTATAGTTTACCTACTATGATCACATCATTTAGTATTAGAGTCTTGGCTCATTAGAATTCATGTTTGATTTAATTTCTTTTTTTCTTTTTGCTTTGTTATACACATCTCAAAAAAATAAAAAAAATAAATAGCAAAAAAATATATTATTAAAAATTATTGCTATTATGTGCATCCAATTTATTTTAAAAAAATCTACTTGTTGAATTCTTAATACATTATTATTAGATTTAATTATTCATTGGTCATACTTTTCGGTTAATTACTTCCAGTTTGTTTTGTTCGTTTTCTTTGACTGCTTCATTTTTCTTGTTTAATTCATTTTCCTCTTTGAGTTTTCATTTATCTTTTTTTGGATTCTATGGTGTTAAAAAAATTAAGGGAGTTCTACATAGGTGATTTAA
Source organism: Macaranga tanarius (assembly GCA_949673435.1). Classification (NCBI taxonomy): domain Eukaryota; kingdom Viridiplantae; phylum Streptophyta; class Magnoliopsida; order Malpighiales; family Euphorbiaceae; genus Macaranga; species Macaranga tanarius. The sequence continues at coordinate 12,915 of CATIWO010448393.1, forward strand.
CTTGGTAAGAAAATTATAGTTCTAAACACGAAAGGAGTGTCTTGGTGAGATAGTCAAGTTAAAACATGTAAGGGAGTCATTGTGAAGTTTCACTATATATTTTTTATTTGATATATAACTTTACTTTTTAGACATGTCATAAGGATTGTAGGATCAAAAATTAGTGAACATAACGGCTGAAATGAGTACTTTAATTTTTGGATTGAAGAAGATGGGGTTGGTAGCTTGAAGGATCAAGTGATGGGTTTCAGTGTTCAAAAATACAACAAAAATTTAAAAAATTAAATCAATAAATTCTCAAGGATCTTTGCAATTTGATTAAATTAATAAGAGGGTTTCTGATTCAAACCAAAAATGCAAAAATCAAGCAAGATTATTGGAAGGACGAGAGAGGGTTCACTACAGTGATACCCTATCTCAAGCTTTTTGTATTGATCATTGGATTGAGACATTGCTATTTCAGCAACATCCTCGACTAGTATCCACATGATTAGGATGCCAAAAAATGAATATTGGTATTCTAATAGATATATCCCATTTAGGGTTTATATCAAAATTATTTTAATATTTCCACTTTCCTTTTTCTATTATGTGTATATATATATATATATATATATATATATATATATATATAGTTTTATTGGTTGGGTTAACCTAAAGTCCGTTTTGAGCCTGTTCTAAATATGCGACCCTGTATATTTACATAACATTGGTAGTAGGCTTGAAATTGTATTTTTGGCCCATCAATCATAAGCGGCCTTTAACAAGACATTATAATTACCTAAGTTATGTGAAGATTGATGATGGAAATCATTAGTTACAACATACAATCTCCCTAATAGTTACAAAACTATGATAAAATTATGATGAAAAATCTAACACCCTCCATAATTTATAAGATTTAGGATAGTTAATAATTAAGATAAGAATTTTGATAAACTAATTCACCCCTTTACCAGTAAGGATAAAAGATCAAATTAGATTTTGAAGTCTTCCCATGCCACAAACAAACGATTTTGATAAGTAAAGGAGAAACATGATTTAGATTTCAACGCTACAAGCTAAACCAAGCTTTATAAGTCACAAAGTTCAACCAAGAACTTAAAAGCAAATTTCTCACAAAAGAAACTCAATTTCATTGAACAATCTTATATCTCTCATTACAATGAAAATAAGGTCTTGTTTATATATAAATTAAGACCAAGCATATACTACTATTCTAGACTCTAAAATAAAGGATTACATTTAGCCATAATAGACATTTCTTATATTCTTAGCCACTAGTAGCATTAATCACCCTACTAATATGTAATGGGTGTATATAAGTAATCTTAATTTATTATTGACACTCTAATACACTTATTTATATGTATTTAAGTTGAAACTAGAGTTAGATACATGTTTGAGACATGAAAGAGATGTTTCTTCATGCATTTAACCCATTTGAAATCAACAACTAAAAGAGAATCCTATGCTAAAATAGGGCGGTTGCCAGGGTAGATTTAAGGCTGCCAGAGCAAATTTGGCTGCCAGAGCAGGCGAAGCTTGAATCTCTTGCTTTGAAGTTCAAGTCGGGCAACCTGCGAGTGTAGCCAAGCTTCCAAGTGTAAATTCTTCATATTTTGATGATGCTAACATGATCCTTTGAGCCTCCCTTGGTCCCTCTTTGAATTGGATTGAATTTAGATGTTCTTGGTCCCTCTTGAAGTTTCTTGGTTTTAGATCTTGTCATTGGGCCTCCTTGACTATATACACTTTGGCCAAGCTTGTCCAAATAGTGTTTAACTTGATGGAATTATTGTGATTTAATTCCACTTGGATCAAACATTAAGGTTGTGAACTTGAGTTTATGCTTTTGGGCTTGAGTGCTTATTCCATCCTTAAGCACAACAATAATTAAACAAATGTTAATTTTATTAGTATGTAATGTCTTTGATTACTATCTTTTGAGCCTTCTTACTTTAACCATCTCCAAAGAATCCTTGGATTATTCTTTGGTTAAACAGGTAGGCATCCGGATTCACATCAATCCCCCTTTCTTTAAGAAGATTTATCCTCAAATCTGAGCCATCTTCTTGAATTAAAAGCCTCGGTTGCCTTTGCCTTATAACTATTACACTAATGTCTCCTTTATGATTAAGTGCATTGTTGGTGCTTTTGTTTAAAAGCTCTACCTTTGAGATCTTCGCAATCAATTCATGAACTTGATGGTATATGGAATGTAAAAATATTGCATCCTTATTAAAAGATATGAAATTTGGCTGCTTCTCCTCAAACAAGGCACTTAGATGCTCTTTGCTAGGCTTTAATCCTTTATGATAGCATTGTACACTCCATTCACCATCCTAAAATGGGTCTTTATATGGTACCGATTCCTGGAAAATAATTTTCATGACACTAGAAAAAAAGAAGATTAGTTATGTTAAGTTATTAACTTAATTCAATCCTTCTCTCTTTTTTTTTCACTCTCACTTTTATTTTTCTTATGTGCACATATAAATAGTTTTTCCTCTCCATTGTACAAAAACTCATCACCATCATAAGGTCCAATCATTTGCCTCACATCACTTATTTTAGCATAAACACTCATTTTTCTTTCATTTGAACCTTCTTTGTTTTCTCTCCCCAAGTGTTTCCCATTTTGGTCAAGAGAATTGGAATCTTTAGGCTTACTCATCTCACCTTTTTCTTTACTCTCAAGGGTTTCCCTTCCCAAAGAATTTCCTAATGAAGATTTCATCTCTTTATATTGTTGCTTGATGCACATTTGGTCTTTAAAAATTTACTTTGGAGTTAATGGTCCAAGGTGAAACCTTTTTTCCATCCATAATCAAAGTATAATTATTTTTGAATCCATTATAATTAGCCTTTCTATCATATTACCATAGTCTTCCTAACAACATATACATGGCTAACATAGGTAATATATCACATAAAACTTCATCGTCATATCTACCAATTGAAAAAGAAATTAAAACTTGTCTATATGCCTTTACAAATCCACTATCATTAAGCCATTATAGCTTGTATGGGTTTGGATGCTTGATAAGTGGCAATTTCAATTTCTCTACTACCAATGTACTTACCACATTGGTACAACTTCCATCATCAATAATCATGTTGTATAATTTATTAGAAATTAAATAATGAGTATGAAATAAATTTTTCCTTTATTCCCCATAGTCATTATGTTTATTTTGCGCACTCAATGTTCTTTGTACAACTTAATTATCACCCTTAGCACATTCAACATCACTACAATCTTCTAAAGATGGCATATTATCATCACTCTCATTTTCACTTTCTGATTCAATATTACCATCCCTTAGAATCATTGTCTTCCTATTTGGATATTCTTTAGCAACATGACCATGGCCTAAACACTTCAAACATATAATCCTTCTAACTTGGGTTAGTTGATTCTCACCCTTTCCCTTATAACCTAAGTCAATTTTAGGCTTATTTTCTACCTCCTTAGACTTAGTAATAGGTTTATCATCCTTTTTTCCTAAGAGGTTTTCCATGATGAAGAAGAATTTGGTTTGGAATTATACCTCTTTCCTTTGAGTTGCTTGTTTACCTTTATGGCCAAATTTACCATTTCATTAATTTCCACAGAATGATGCAACTCCATAATATCAGGGGTTTTTTACACTCACCGTCCCTAAGGTTATACCTCTATTCTACTGTCGTCCTAAAGATTCAATTTGTAACCAGAAAATCCCTAAATTTTTATTTCGATCACAATAAAATCCCTATAATCATATTCCGGCCAAATTACCACTGAAATGCTGACGTGGCTTAATGACATGGCAAAAAAAACATTATTTAAAAACCCTAGCCACGTATCTGCCTATCACCACTTCTTCTCCTTCCTCTGCCTTTGCCTTTGTCACCTCTTCTTCTCCTTCTGCACCTCCACCACCAACCCACCCATTCCGTAGCGCACCACGCATTCTCCTTCCAAGTAGTTCCACCGGACAATCTGTCCCAGGTTTTAACCATTTCCTTATACTCTTCAAACCATGTCACCATTCTCGACCCGTTATGAACTTTAAAAATCATCTTGATCCTACCCGTAAAAGACTTGTTGCTCCAACTGGTATGAAAGATTATTTCAACCATATTACATGAAGGGTGGCCTTCGGAGACTTCAGTGAGGGTAGGGAAAAGTGGGTCCGGGTTGAGAGTGGAGCAAAAACGAGAGGTGGGAGCTGAGAGTGGTTCAGGTTTGGGTTGATTTGAGGAGGGCTTTTGGTGGTTATGGCATTGATAGTGTTTGAGCTTTGTGGGTTTTTGATTTCTTGAGGCTGTTGCAGTGGCTATTTCGATGACGTCTTTGATGCTCTGAGAGCTCTTTTTACAACTAGAGTTTGAGATGAGATGTTTTGGATTTGGAGTAATGACATCGTCAATGGCTCTTGATTTGCACTGCAGTGATTTCATCCATCCACTAGCCATTATAAGAGAAAAATAAATCTGTGTGATATTTTGGTTTTGTATTATTTGTTCTTGATTTTAATCCAAGCTTTCTTAAGCATTTCTTGATTTTTTTGGAGTGTTGTTTTGGTGGTGTGTTTGGATTTTATGTAATGGTTTTTGGGAGGAAAGGAAAAAGAATGGAATGGCAGAGAGATCCATGTGCTTGTGCTTATAATTTGAGCTGTACAGGAGATGACGAAGTGGTTATAATGAAGGATCCATGTGCTTATGATTGATTTACTTTATTTTAATTTAAGTTCAGTCCCTCTGTTTCAAAGTTTAGTCTGTGCAAATTTAGTTTCATTTCTTGCTTTGATGGGGGAGGTGGACATGGCACTAGAGGTGGTGGAGGAGGGCATGAAGTTTTCTAGCATTGGTGGTTTTATGGGTAGGGTGATAACTAGCATCTTTGTTAGTGGTAGTGTTACAGGCGACTTTGGTGGTTTTACGGCTTGGTGGTGTTAGTAGGTATAGGTGGTTTGGGTATAAAAGGTGGCAGTATTAGTGTATTACTGCAGGAGGTTTAGGAACATAAGTGGGGGCCACATGGTCAAAGTTTTTAATTAATTTTTTTATAAGGTATAAGGCCATGTCAACATTCCAGTGGTAATTTATCTAGAATATGATTATAGGGGATTTACTGTGACTAAAATAAAAAATTTGAGATTTTCTGGTTACATATTGAATCTTTGGGACGACAGTGAGATATGGGTATAACCTTAGGGACCGTGAGTGTAAAAAACCCCAATATCAGATATATTTTTATTTAGGCCTCTACAAAATCTTGCCATGTTGGCTTCTCTATCCTCCTCCATATTAGCTTTAATCATAAGCATCTCCATTTCTTTATGGAACTCCTCCACACTCATGGATCCTTGAGTTAAAGTTTATAGTTTTTGATGAAGCCCTCTATAATAATGACTAGGAATGAATCTCCTCCTCATGATTTGCTTCATCTCCCTCCAAGACTCTATGGGTCTTTCTCTATATCTACACCATTTTATGCAAAATTTATCCTACCATACAATAGCATAATCATAAAATTTAACACTACAAAATTTTACCTTTTTCTCCTCCGAATACTTGTGACATTAGAAGATAAAGTCTACTTTTCTCTCCTATTCAAGGTATGCATCTAGATCATTTCTTTCTTAGAATAAAAGTGTCTTCATTTTGATGCTTCTAAGGTTGCGATTAACATCATCAACACGTCCCCTCCTAGGATGTCCCACTAAGGTGATTTGGTCATCATCTAGATCATCTTCTCTATTATACTCTTCTTGCTTAATTTCTAGATGTCTGTTTTACCTAGGCTTTCCTTACAATTGGTTAAGGATGCCATCATTCTTTTCTAACTATTCATTCACCTCTACCATTGTATTGAACATTTTTTCAAATTATTGTTGCATGGCTTGTATCACTTGATCATTTGTTGATAAAGAGCTTGTGTCTTTTGACATGATTGTGAAACTAGAATATTAAAGATTTTAAAAAAAGAAAACTAAGACCTCACAACACTCCCTCTTGTGTTTATCTCAAAAGTTTATGTACTCTTATGTTTGCACTCAAATTTTAGCTTTTCTCTCTAATAATCTCACAACTCTTGCCTTTTACCACTCAGTTTGCTTTTTGGGATCTTAGATGGACTAAGATCCTTAATAAAACAAAATTCAAAATGTAGCAACAATTAGAGTGAAAAATTAGGTAGGCCATAAAGAAAATCGAAAGGTAGGTTTCAAAGAAACAAATTTAACAATTAGGCTAAAAACAAATGTAGATCAACACAAGAACATAGTAAAATAATAATTTTTTTTATGCAAATTAGAATGGTGTGACGACAGTCACAGAGACAACAATTTTTTTTAGTTTTTATATTGAAAAATAAGAACTTGAGATGAAAATAACAAAAATAAACTCAAGAACAAAAGATGAATAAAAATTGCAAGTTCAAAGATGAACACAAGATAATAAAATTAAAAGAAATTTTTGGGATACACAAACCTCAATCTTAAGCCAAAGCTCTGATACTAAAAATGATAGAAATCATTAGTTACAACACACAATCTCCCCAATAGCTAAAGAACTATGCTAAAATTATGATGAAGAATCTAACACCCTCCACAGTTTATAAGATTTAGGAACGTCAAGAATTGAGATAAGAATTTTGATAAACTAATTTACCCCATTACCAGTAAGGATAAAAGATCAAATTAGACTTTAAAGTCTTCCCACGCCACAAACAAAAGAGTTTGATAACTAAAAAAGAAATAAAGATTCAGATTTTAATGTCATAATGAAAGCTAAGCTTGATAAGTCACAAAGTTCAACCAATAACTTAAAAGTAATTTTCTTACAAAAGAAACTCAATTTCATTCAACAATCTTAGATATCTCTCATTACAATGAAAATAATGTCTTATTTATATAGAAATCAAGACCATGCACACACTATTATTCTAGATTCTAAAACATAGGATTACATTTAACCATAATAGCCACTTCCCATATTCTTAGTCACTACTAGCATTAATCACCCCTCTAACATGTAGTGGGTGTATATAAGTAATCCTAATTTGTTGTTGACACTTTAATATACTTATTTATATATATTTAGGTTAAAAATAGGGTTAGATATATGTTTAAGACATGCAAGAGGTGTTTCTTCATACATTTAACCCATTTAAAACCATCAACTAAAAGAGAATCCTATGTTGAAATGGGATGGCTGCTAGGGTAGATTTGAGGCTGCCATAGCATATTTAGCTACCAGGGAAGCCGAACCTTGAATCTCTTGCTTTGAAGCTAAAGTTGGACAACTTGCGAAGGCAGCTTGGGTTGTGAGGGCAGTTGAGCTTCCAAGTGTAAATTCTTCATATTTTGATGATGCTAATATGATCCCTTGAGCCTCCCTTAGTCCCTCTTTGATTTGGATGGAATTTGGATGCTCTTGGGCCTTTCAAGAGCTTTGAATAACTCTAACTAAAATCTCTTGAATTGTCTTGGTTTAAGATATTGTCATTCGGCCTCCTTCATTATATAAACTTTATCCAAGCTTATCCAAATAGTGCTTAACTTGATGGAGTTGTTGTGATTTAATTCCACTTTGATCAAACATTAAAGTTGTGAACTTGAGTTTATGCTTTTGGGCCTGAGTGCTTGTTCCATCCCTAAGCACATCAACAATTAAAAATATGTTAATTTTGTTAGTATGTAAGCCGAAAACAAGTCCATATGCAATGTAAATGTCTTTGATTAACATCTTTTGAGCCTTTTTGCTTTGACAATGTCCAAATAATCCTTGAATTTTTCTTTGGTTAAATAGGTAGGCATCCGAATTCACATCAGTTGGTAATTCGATACAACCTAATCCATAATAAGTATTAATGTCCTTTTGTCACATGATATTTTGATTAAATATAAGTCATGGTTTATATTATCCTAATATAATTCAATCATATTATTTCTCGATCTTAAGTAGACTAATATTGATAACCTTTATCAATTTATTCTAGCATGGCCATGCATTTTTCCTTAGTTTAAATTATCGAGAGGCTCATTGATATCTTTATTATAAAAAATGAGGGATAAATTTCTTCTTAATCACTTATATTCATCACATGATTCACTAAATATCCAACAACAATATTTTCTATCATCTTGTTAAAGATAATGTTAGAATGTGTCAAAATATATAACTTGTTATGTAGGAAACAATGGTGATTTCATTATAAAAAAAGTGTGAAATAGAATACTGGCAGAAAAAGTTAACTAATCATATATTGGGTAATAGCAATGAATTTAGTGACATAAAAGGTTAACCATCATTAAAATTTGATTGGTGTAAGGAGCTAATGAAATAATCACCATTTAGTGACAACTTTGTTTCCATTGCTGATTTGTGATAGATTTTCCAATCTGTCGCTAATGTTTTTTAGGTGGAAAAACCCTAAAAATTAGCGACGGATTAGCGACGACTATGTTCATCATTGATTTTTAAGGTAAAACAGTACCTCCTATGTTTATTACTTTTAAACTTTAGAATAAAAAAATTTCCTCTCCCCCTCTGTCTTCCCCCGTCGCTGTCTTCCACCTCCCCTCTGCTCGCTATCTTCCCTTGCCGCATCTTCACTGCCCTCTTCCCCATGTTGTCTTCCCCTATTCACCACCATCCTCTGCTCAATGTTGGTTCCGCTGAGATTTGCCCTCTGACGTTAAGTCACCACAAATAACACTGGCAATCTCTAACCACCGCCTCTTTATATATATATATATATATATATATATATATATATATAAGTTAATTTATTTAGGTTTTTAATTGTGTTAATTTTAGTTGATTGTGATTGATAATATTTATTTAGTTAATTTAGAATAAAAATTAGGTTAATAATGTTTACTTAGTTAATTTAGAATAAAATTTAAGTTAATTTAAATAAATACATTGTTAAAAAAAATTTAAGTTAATTTAAAATAATTTCGTTAAATGATTTAGTTAATTTAACGAATCGACGTTATTTTAGTGTTTTGGAAAGTGATGACTTTGAATGTAGTTTTAGCAGGATTAATCAAGTAAAAAATGTAGATGTCAAGAGTAAATTTTGCAAGGAAATATTTACATGAGTGAGTGATATCGAGTAATTATTTCTTAGTGAAACTCACTGGTGTCATCTGTATATTTTGAGTTAATTGATCAAGTCAAACCTGCATTTAAAGGTACAATTTTTCAAAATACTTCTGAAAATATTGGTTATTTAAATTAGCTATAGCATTTATTAATTAAAGTTCTGTTTGATCGAAATTTAATATATATGTATTATTATAAAAGTGCTATGGTTGTGAAAATATTGTTGAAGTAGTTGCTGGTATAAGGTAGATTATTTGGGAGTACTTTTTATTGTAGGTGTAAAATATTATACTATAAGTATTAATTTTTGGCCTTCGTAGAAGGTCCAGCAAAGCATAATTATAGACGAAACTCTACCAAAATTTCGTTATGAATTTAATTTATTGTCTTTTTATTTTTTCTTAAATATTGGTAGACGTCATCCATTATTTGTATTTACTGCCCCTACACCCCCATAGCCACCTTCTATTTCTACACCCCCATAACCACTGACTCTAGCTTCTCAGTTTCTATCTGAGACTTCTGGGGCCAGAGATACATCTCAGTCTACTTTATCGTCGATGCCTGTTGGCGATGATGCTCATTTACTTATTACTCTTCCACCTGTATGATGCCTTTTTAGCCTTCTCACCCTTCTCAGCCTTCTCAACCGTCTTCTTCTACCACTCATCCATGCCAACTTGTAGCCTTTGTCGGTTCTACAAAGTTGGGACACATGACTATTCAAAAAGAAATCAGTGCTAGTGGTAATAAGTAAGTAGAATTGTTCAATTGTTTCTTATGTAATATTCATAAAATGTTTATGTATCTATTTAAGTATCTTATTATACATGTTTTTAATTATCAATTTATCTCCGGATAGTCATTCTAAGGGTAACTATATTACTCAAAAGATACATCAGAGGCAGCGCAAGGATGGATACATATGAAGCAATGTACCTATCATGTTCAAGAACGTCTACTATGAGGAGCTCAAGGTAAAAAAAAACTTTCAATTTCATCCAAATGTGAATATATATTTTATTAAAATGTGTATTCTATCAATACAAAAGGTGTATTATTAGTCTAAGTCTGAGGAGGGACATATCTACTGTATGTGGTAGATTATCTGTGAGAGTTAGTACAACAAAACGTTGTATAATTAGAGGAAAAAGGGTGTTAAGCCATCCTATATCTGACATGACATTTGGGACAAGTGGCAGGCCCATTGGTAGACGCCCATGTGGCAACAGAAGTTTGCCAAAGGCAGATCCAACCAAATGACTGAGACCAGAGGTCTAGGCAGTGGTGTCATGAAACACATCGGTGGATCCCGTAGCATAGTCAACTATATCAAAATGTTGGTAAGAAATTTAATAATTTTTATATATTGTTTTACAAAATTCTTTTTTATTTTAGCTATGTAAACATTTCTTCTTTAATATAAATTTAACTGCATTCAATTAGGGCTGTGCATCGAGTGAGTCGGGTCGGATCGGCTAAAGAAGAGTTGAAACTGAGCGATTCTCGAGTACAAAAAAATAGGGCCGAACCGCCAGAAAATTGTGTATGAAATTGATGGTTTGGATTGTGTTAAAGATCGTGTTGGTTGGTTCGGCTAATCGGGTTAGGGCAATTTATTTGGACCTAATACTATAGGCTATTTTGGTGGAGCCTAGAAACAAAAAATGTAAATATTTCATTAAGAATTGGGCTTGACCCAAAAATAAATACAATTGGGCCACCAAGGCTAATACAAAAAAATATTGGCCAAAGGCCCAATACATATACATTTTACCTATAGGCTATAACTATTAACATCCGAAAAATTTATACTTTACAAAGAATATAGTGTAATACAAAAAAATTAGTGCTGTATATCAGCAGTCAAAAAAGAATTAGAGAACCACAAAAAAAATATCTTGGCTTCCATTCCATTTCCAGATCCAATAATTACCATCAAAATTAAAAATGTTAATCTGCATAATAAAGAAAAAACAATCAGATGTAGATAATGAAAAGTAAAGCAAAAAGAACTAAAATTTTAAGCCTCAGATTATATTTATCAATTCATTAGAAGAATTAAACTGAATTTCCTGGTAGCAGCATTAATAAAATGCCACCAAACATTAAAAATTAAGCAGAATGGTTCTTCTTTTGAATCAGATTGTAAAAGGTGGAAGCATCATCACTGCCTCAAAATTTAGATAACCAATAAATAAAAATCAAGTGAAATCGTATATTTCCTGTATAATCAACTTATAGTATCACATGACAAGCATTGATTGGAATCACATTTTAGTTCAGGAATCAAGAACAAAGGTCTGATGGTTTTAACTTTTAAAGCCGAGAAGGGCCAGAAGGCAGACTAAGTAAGTACTAGGCAGTAAACTCATGTGGCAATTCTACAATAACAAAGTCAGTACTCCCAATCCTGATGAAGCAGATAAGTTAAAAATAAAAGAGGAATTAAAAAAACAGAATAAAGAAACATTAAAGAGAGGATAAGGTATGCATTTTCAAATCATATTAGCAAGATAGCTATGGTTCTACCAACATTAAAAAAGCTATCACCAAAGAAACACACCAATCATTTCTGTGCAAATTAGAAAATGAGGTGGAAGCTTCATCAGAGCCTCATAAAAGAGTAGTGCAACAACAACACAAAATGCACCTATACTTGGTCACTTAATAGCAATACAAAGACAATAGATGCAAGTGGTTGGTCATAGCTAAACTCAACAAGTCAACAAGGCAATAACTTAACAAGTCAAACAACTTGCAAATGAGCAACATGCAATGTCATGCTTAAAGAGTTAGAGAATAATGGTAAAATTACTGAATTTTTGAGAAAATGATATTCAGATTGTAGTTGAGGCAAGGCCAACTCCAATTTACCATAAATCTATAGCAAAAGAGAAAAAATTAGCAACCTAATAGCTTGAAATTGAAACAACATATAATGTAAACAAATAAAGAATAGCTTTATTACACTTTTCAAAATTTTCAAGTTCACCAATATACTCTTCAACTGAAATTGGCTGTGAAGCAACTCATATCCAATCCTAGGTGCATATCAATGCTTCCACCATTCTAGGAGTCAATGAACTCCTAAATGCATTAAGAACTCTACCACTAGTGCTAAAAGCTGATTCAGAAGCAACGGTGGATAATGGGACAGTCATGAGCTAATCAAGAGAGGGTTAGGAATCTCGCTAAATTCAGTTTCCACCATCTGAGCACATCAAAATTCCCTTCCTCCTCTATAATTGCCTCAGTCAAATATATTTCTAGTTTAGTTTTCTTGCTTCCACCAATTCCACACTCCATTTTATACTTCTTAAACTTTGCTTTCAATACAGACTTAGGTTTTCCAATTGAAATAGTACTAACAGGATCAGATTGAGTACTTTTAACCAATTGACTAGACTGTGACTAAATTTCAGTCATATTACGAGATTGATATATAGCAATATAGTTAGCATATAACTCATATAAAGTAAATTTCACAGTAGCAAACAGGTTGGCCCCTTGTACCTCACCATACATTTATGACAAAGAGAACTCCATGTATTCCAATTTACATGTAGGATCTAATATATTAAAAAAATATCAAAAAATTAATTTTCTGCGTATCCCCCCAATACTTATCAAATTTAGATTACATGTTAATGCCCATCAACACAACAGAATTATCAAAAGATTCCTTTAAATCAATCAACAAGTAATACAAATTAAAAATTTCACTAAAAAAGGAATTAATTGTCACATACTGAGAACTAGAGATTCTCAAGGTCATTTTATAAAAATGCTTCAACAATTCCACCATTTTGTTCACAACTTGCCAATCAAGAAAATCAGGTACTTCACCTAAGTCAGCCCTAAATGCAAGTTCTTATTCTTCAAATTTATCAAAAGCTTTTTCATAAATGCATGCAGTTTTCAACATAATATATGTTGAGTTCTACCTAGTTGGGACATAAAATGATAAGGCTGACTTTAATTCAATACGTACTAATTGACTATACTCCTTGAACTTTCTTAACCTTGAAGGTGAATTTTTAATGTACCTAACAGCTTCTCTTACTCTCTTAACTAAAACAGATACATCTTTAAGTCCTTCATTTACAACTAAGTTAAGAATATGTGCAACATATCTTATATGTACATACTTAACTCTAACAATGCTTCCACCCCAACTCAGAAGTTTCTTTTTGAAATATGCTAGTGCAGTGTCATTGGATGATGCATTATCAATAGTTATTGTGAAAACATTTTTAACCCCTCAATCCATTAGACACATTTCCAATGCATTAGTTAGGTACTCACCCCTGTGTGAAGTAATAGGTAGAAAAGATAGGATTCTCTTTTGGAGCTTCCACTCATCATCTATAAAATGTGCAGTGATACACATATAGTTAATTGTTTGTATTGAAGTCCAATAGTCAGTTGTCAAACTAACTCTTTAACTATGGTATCTTAAAAAAAGCTTTAATTTCTACATCTCATCCAAGTATAAATCTATAATATCCCTAGATACACTTCATCTGGATGGTATCTTAAATATAGGACAAGCAATATTTATGAAATTTACAAACCCCTCCCCCTCAATAAATTTCAGAGGCAATTCATCTGCTATGACCATTTTACTAAGTGCCTTCCTAACTGCTTCTTGATCAAACTTCTATATACCCAGAACCCTCATAAAATCAGTGCCCTCAGTTTTAACACTATCAGGTTTTAGTGTCAACAGTGATTGTCTAGTGTCCTTACTACGAGGGTTTTTTAAATAACTAAGAATATGGTTTCTAAGAGATAAGGTGCCATGTTTTTTAGGTTCAACTTTAAAGATTTTTGCATAATATAAACATTTAGCTTTTACTAGATTTCTCGAGTCATCTTTCAGTTGCTCAAAGTGCTCCTAGACAGCGGCAGCTCTCGACTCAGTCTTTTGTTTTCTCTTCTTATTTGTTGTTTCTGCCTAATCAGTAGATTTCTTCTCTGGCTGCTCAACAGATTTAGATGGGACATCTGCTTCCACCTCTTTTGCACCAGTGGCACTGTCATTGCCACTAGTATCAGCCATCTAACAAAGTATACAAAAAAACATCAAAATTAGAAGGCAAACTATATGATTTACAATCAGTAAATTAAAGATAAAAAAAATTCAAAAGTTTAGCAATCAGGACTCACACTACTTTTTTACTTAGTGTCGGGAATCTCGGACAAGGCAAAATTTGGCAAAAAACAATTACAAAGCTTCCTTCATATAATTCTTTCTAAGAATTATTAAATCAGAGCTTCCATTATATTCTAAACTGAACCAAAAATCCAAAGTTCCAAACTGGAAAAAAATTAAAAGTGGTCACTGGCAAAAATTCATGTCATGTGATAATATTATAATTTATAAATCACATACTCAAAAAAATGAAACTTACAGAATATAAAATCATAGCATTTAATAATTAACAATTTAACCTCATCGACATTAACATTATGGCCAACTGTAATAACAAGATCGAGTAAATATAATTCAAGCAGTCAATCACAGAATAGAGGGCTAAATTAAAAAAAAATGCATTTAACAATTAACAATTTAACATCATCGAAATTTTGGCCAAGTGTAATAAAAACTAAAAAGACCAAAAAAAATCTAAGACAATCAAACTCACAAAATACTTTTTATATATAAAATAATAAAAATAATAACATTTAACAATCAAAAAAATGATTTTTGAAAATTATAAAACATATAAGATTTAATCTGTAGTAAAAAACAAAATTTTTCTAAAATATTTTTTTTTTCAAATCTAAAACAAAAAAGATTAAATAATAAATTGAAATTTATAAAACATTTAAATAATGCATAGATCTGTTTGAATATAGGGCTAAATAAGGTTAAGATCTAAAAAAATTGATTTTTATACTGCAAATTAGTAGATTAAATCATTTCAACACAGAAGAGAGATAATCAATCAAGAAAAGTAAAAAGACGTAGAAAATTACCCTTTTTTATACGAAAAATTCATAGATCTAATATCACAGATCAAAACTACTCATTTGAAACAATCAAAAATAGAGTTTTTCTAATGGATTTTTGGTTTAGGTGGAAAAGATCAACTAGAGAAATTAGAAATGCATGAAGCATCAACATCAACCGTCATCACAGATAGATCAACAAAACCAGATGAGAGATCAACCAGAGAAACCATAAATGCATGAAGCATCATCTCAAACAAATAAACAAAAATAGAAGAGAGATCAATCAGAGAAAAAGAAGAAGAGACTGAGACTGAGCCTGGACCGAGAGATGAGCACTAACCAATTGAGAGCAATAGTATAAAAAATGCAACTGGAAATGATAGGGGAAAATAGAATGGTCGAGAGGGACTAAGGGAGGGAGAAAGGACGCAGAAAGGAATTAGGGTTAGGGAATAGGGATACGATGCATCTCCTGTATAGAAAGGGAAGGAGGAGAAGTAGTATGTCTATAGAGAGGGAAGGTTCGAGAATGGGGAAGGAGAGGTAGGAAATGAGTGGTCTGCTTTAGGATTAGGAATATTATGTATTTATATTTAGGGTTATTGTAGTAGGGTACACAATTAGGCAAAATGACAACGTATTATAATATTATGTATATAATTTATTATATATACAGTAAATCAGGTTTTCAGGCGGTTCATTTATTTTGCTACTCGAACCGAACCAAAAATTAAAAATTGAAATGGCCACCTCATTCAAGCTAACCCGCCAT
This sequence comes from Macaranga tanarius, assembly GCA_949673435.1. NCBI lineage: Eukaryota > Viridiplantae > Streptophyta > Magnoliopsida > Malpighiales > Euphorbiaceae > Macaranga > Macaranga tanarius. Next base: position 28,753 of record CATIWO010448393.1, read on the forward strand.
ATTACTTCTTTTGATTACCAAACTGCAAGCCTTCATGTCTTCGGGATTGGGCAGGTTTCTCGGGCTGGTCAGGTTATGCACAACCCTACATTCAATTCTTTTTTTATAGATTAAGGAGTTAGAGCGAGAGCTTAAGCATTGAAAGATCTTCAAGAGGACCCATACGAAAAAAGATGAGTCCTTTATTGATAGTCGATCATAGAAACTCAATGTAAGTTACCTTAAATTAAAATTTAAATATCAAACTATACATTTTAAAAGTTCTGTTAAAAATGATATAACATTTTTATTTTAAATTGGTTATATGATAAGATCACGAAGATGGTCGATGCTACATCATAACTAGCTAAGGATGGGTTGTAAGCACCAACAGTCAATATGAGGAGTTTTTATCTAGAGACTGTAGGTGACGAGAAGAAGTAGTGCATCTATGGCCTTAGATCTCATTCTTTTACTCTCTACCCTGGCTCCTATGGTAGCACCGACACATCAATTCTTTCCATTGTCGAACCATTTGAGGATCAGGTACTTCAGCTCATTCAGCAATAGCTACAAAAAAAGTGAAGTCAGATTCTTCAGCGTAAGCATGAGAGAGAGCAGAGAGAGATAGAGGCTGAGCGCCAGCAGTCTCCAGATAGCTCATGAGACTAGAGCAGGAGCAGGAGAATATGCACCATATACAGCAAGAGTGGAGGTCCATGATGAGGTGTATGTATGTTGGGTTTTCGCTCGATGGATCGTCAACTTTATATGCCTTTCTTGACGATCCTACTGAAGATGATCCTCCTCTAATAAATCCACCTCCTCTGTAATATTTTTATGATTTTGTATTATCTTTTTTATTTTCATTAACTATTTTTGTACACACATATTTATTTTATTCTAAATACATTTTTGACTTATTATTCATTATTATTTTAATTTATAATATATATTTGCATTTATATTAAAATCTAAAAATAACAAGAAGTAATATAAAAAATTAAAAAAATTAGCAACAAATAGGCCATCGCTAATCCATCGCCAACTGCCATAATATAAAAATCAATAATTCTATAATATTAGCGATATATTTTTTTATCTATCGCTAAACCATCATAACTTAATGGCGGTTATCCACTGCATTAAAGATAACTTTTTGCAACATATATATTTCCATCATTAAGCCAATCTGTCACTAATCCATCATCAATAATTTTGATGGATTGCTAAGCTCGTACAAGTGCATTTTAAGACATAAATTAGAAATAAGAAGAGCAACATAAGCATGATGAACAACGCCATATAGAGATGTAGTCCATAAGATCCTAAAATGAGAATGCAAGATGAAAAACATAATGGAAGAAAAACATGAATGAAATATATGGAAGAACATAATGGATGAATTCCAAAAGTAGCTAAGCTTGATCATCTCCACCATCACCATGTCCTTGATCTTGATTTCCTACTTGCTCTTGAGATGGTGGATCAGAAAAGGGAGCATATTGGCACTTAAATCCTTGCCTCTCATATAGATAATGAACATTATATTGGAGATGGGCAATGTGAGCATTCATTTAATTAAACCTTACGTTGAAATATGATTCCATGTGATCAAATCTTACATTGAATTCGGATTCCATCAAGGTCATTCTATTATAAAGATTACCAATATATTAAGGTTCTCCTTCCATGCCTTGAGGATTCCTTGAGGAGCCTTCAACTTTTGTACTTTTGTTTTATGCATAGAAGGAGCTTGAGCCATAAGTGATTCCTCCCTTTTTTGTTGAACTTGAAAGTGTTCAGTATCTTCAAAGTAATGTTCAAGCTCTTCATCCCTTTCTTAAAGAATTTCTTCATCTTTCCAAAACTTGTTTACCCTTTTGAATGCTTGGAATTTTTTATGAAGGTTGAGTTAAGGAGGTCATAAGGAATGGATTATAGGTTGGAAGTGTTAATCCTAAAGTGTTGGGAAAGTTTGGTAATGAATCCATCAATACAAAGATTTCTCAAAGCACTATCACTAAGAATCCAAAGTTTCTATTAAAATACCCTCCCTAACTAAATTTGGACATCATCAACCATGCAATGTAGAAGGAAAAGGTCATCAAAAGAAATGGCTTCATAACTTTGACCTATAGCATTGATAAAGTATATAAGAAATTTTTGGATGTACTAAAGAGCTTTAGATTAAAGAGAAGAGAACTTGGTATTTCCCACATGAAATATAATGGAAGCAGGTTTGCAATGGCTAACCCAACAATTATGAAAAGACCAAAGGGTGATAGTTTGAGTGAGACCCCCTTATTTAAACCCAAAGATGTTATCAAAATCTTGGACGGTTAAAAATCTATCCCTTATACCCAATCTAAACCTCATATTATTAATGGGATTTTGGTCATTTATATGGTGAACTATAAGGCAATAGGAAGAAAGGAATTCAACAGCTAATTGAGGATAAGTAGATAGGATATTAAAAGTAAGGTTGAAGGGTCCTACCTTACCAAGCAAAGCCTTGACTTCATCAACGCAACCAAGCTCTTTAAGGATAACCTTTGACATGTATCTTAAAGGAATGAATGTTCTTTATGTGAATTCATTAATTTTTTATCTTATTTGAGCATGAGTATATGAAATTGGTGGACTTTTCTTTGGTAGATCCTTAGTGGCTATTATTAAAGTGGGGGAGGAGGAGGCTTTTTGCCTTGAACTTCTTTTTTGTGCCATGGTTGTAGAACAAGTGGAATGATGCAAAGGAAGAATGTATATGTAGTGTATAAAAGATAAAAGAAAATTGAAAAATTTATGAAAATGAAGAATTAAATAAGAATAGGACTTAAAGACAATGAGATGATTATGAGAAAAGGATGGAGTGTGTATAAAGATATAGATATGATGAAAGCAAGCATTGAAAACTAAGCTAAGTGAGAAAGTAAAGGATATGTGTGAAAAAGAAGTGTGAAAGTGAGTGTGAGATGAAATGCAAGATTTAGAATTTTTATATAGAGACAATGGTTTAAAAATGACCCTTGGATCATTTTAAGATCAATGGTTGACATGATTTGGCCTTTTTTTTGCTTGAAAAGGTGTGAAAGTGTTTAAAATAATAGGAAAAATGTCTAGTTTTAGAGCAGCCTGCCGCTCATGATCATGAGCATCGATTCTGAGGGGTGCAGCCCCTTGTGTGCAATGTGTGTCATGATTAGCGTTGCTATTTGCAATGGTTGTGACCATGTTGCCAACTAGTCCATGAACTTTTGAAATTTTTTTAATTAGGTCTAGAAAGTTGTTTCAATTTCGTTCTTTTGGACAAAATTATCAAATTAAAAACTTAAAAATTAAATCAATTTTAATTAAAACTAATGCATTTTTATAATCATTTTTATTATGTCCATGGCATAGGATCCTGATGGACAATTTAATATTTGATATTGAAATAATTAATCATATGAATTAATTTGAATGATTAATTATTTATTAGTATAATAATGCAAACAAATAAAATTTCGGGTGCATCAATTCTAATCAATCATTAACCAAGTTCAATGTATAGAGTTACATGGACATAGAAGCAAGTAATATAATCATCTTAAACTAGAACCAACTAGCATATCAAGCTCTTACTTAATGAAATTCAAATGATCCTCATTATGTGGTTTGGTAAAAATATCGACTAGTTGGTTACTAATATCAACAAATTCAAGCACAATATTACCACATTGAGTATGATCACACAAGAAATGATGCCTAATGTCAAAGTATTTGGTCTTAGAATATTGAATGAGATTCTTGCTAAGGTTTATAGCATTTGTATTGTTACATTTGAATGGTATATGAACAATATTAATGCCATAGTCCATGAGTTGTTGTTTTTGCCATAAGACTTATGAGAAACAATAACTAGTCGCCATATATTCAGCTTTGGCATTGGAAAAGGCAAATGAAACTTATTTCTTGCTAAACAAAGAGACTAAATAATGTCCTAAAAATTGACAAATTTCAGAACTGCTCTTTTTATCTAATAAACTACCGACAAAGTCTGCATCCGAATAACTAATCAAGTTAAAGTTTGGACTCTTAGGATATCAAAGTCCTAAACGCAATGTGCCAATATATACTTAAAAATTCTTTTAATATCATGCAAATAGAACTCTATAGGACTATATTGAAATCTAGCACACAAACAAGTAGCAAATGTAACAACTGTCAACCTGTGACATGTACATACCATGCATTTTATTTAATTTTATTGGTAAAGAGTGGACATGATGCATTATCATTCACATGTGCATGGAATATATGAATTTTATGCATATTGGGAGGAATTAATAGTTACATTTATATGTAATTTAATTGGAGGTGTGAGAGTGTATAGTGTATAGTGTTATAAGATTAGAAAGTTTAGAACTTGTGGAGAGGACTTGATTGGAAAGGGGTGTATGGATTAGATTAAAATAATTAAGGGCTCAATGGTGAATAGTTAAGAACCACAAATCATTAAGGAGCTAAGTGGATATTTTAGTGAGAAGCATATCAGTAATTTATTCTACAATTCTCTATATATTATGTGGGTTTATGCATATACAACCATAGATGAGTAAGTTTGAGTAAGTAAGTTACACTCATTTCATTAAGAGAGAACGAGTGATTAGGCTATGGAGAGGCTATGATTGTTGGAAGATTTGAGAGTTTAACACCTTTCTAGGTTATAATCATTAATTTTCAAGGTTCAAACCAATCAATTGGTAAGTTATTTATGTATTTAAGTTGCTTTGAGTTTATTTTAGAGTTTTAGAATTCGTGCTTTATTTTTCTACAAAATGTAGTCTCTATATTTTTATTATATCTAGAGTTTTAAAATTTCAAATTGAGCATGGTTTAATGCTATAAACTTCAATGAGTCTTTACAACTTGTTTGTTTTACATTTGAGCTGAATCGGCTATTAGTATAGACCAAAAGAACTCGACATTTTATTGCTCAGTCTATCCACTCTATGTAACTTGATATTGCTAAAAAATTTATAAATAATTTTACACACATGAAAATTGTGTGACTCTAATCAAAAATGGTAGTAGACTCATAAATACAGAGTCTATAAAAATATTATGACCATAGGATGTGTTTTCATGATTTGATAATATTTTGAACTTCATGTATCCAAACTGCCTGCATTAGAGTATATGTCGTTTTGTAGTTTCTTCTTGCATGTTTGATGTATGGTTAGATTTAGGGGTTAACGAGATTTTTTATGTATTTAATTGAGAAAATTAATGATGTTAAGTCATGAATGTAAATCTAAGAGATCCGAAAGCCGGGGAAAGCAGATTTAACTAAGGGAGTTTTCGACACTCTAAAGTTGGAGAGCCTTTTTAAGTAAGTAGTTACTAATATAAATATACCTTGGATTCTCCTTTTTATTTTGCCAGATATTTTGTTATACATCTTGTGATGAGCTTTCATGTATGTGCTTAAAGCTTATGATAGTTGTGATGTGGATTTATTGTGTTTGTAACTTAAGTTTTACTGGGAAACATTGGCCGAATGAAACCGAGCCTAAGACATGGGTGTATCTCAAGACGTGTGCCTAGAATATGGCCATGTCCATAGGCATATTTAATGCAGTATTTTTATCTAGAAAGATACACGGGCATGAACATGGGCATGTCCTTGGCTGTGTATGAATGTGAAATTTTACAGAGAGGTACATGGGTAAAAACATGGTCGTGTGTCCAAACCATGTCTCGTGTAGTTCAAACTGTTTTTGTACATAAGACTACACAAGTAGAGACAGGCTCGTGTAGTCCAACAGAATTTTAATTTTTATAGTTCTTGAGAATGCTTGGGTATATTTAACTTAATTGCTACTTATTGAGTTGCAAGCTCATTCCTTTACGATTATTTTTTTAAGATAGAGCAAAGATTTTAGGTTCTGAGTCTGCACTTCCATAGACATTCTCAGGTGGGCTAGTGACGAGAGCACAGACATGAGCATGAGCATTTGTTATGGCATAACACATTCCCATATATATTAAGGTGGTTGTGTATATGTGTGAATATTTATGAAGTAATGAATGTAATGAACTATAACTTATAGTTTGAATGTATATACATATGTGGTCTGTTGGTATGACATGTGTTCATTCATATATATGTATGATGTATGTGGTTTGAGAAGGGGCATTACATTTAGTAGTATCAGAGCGAGGAATAGATTCTTAGGGCATAAAATCACGTTGCATACATATAACATGGCATAGAAATAGATTATGGAAGTGTATATGGTTGATGTTTGTTTAAAACACATAATGTAGGATGGAAGAGCATAATGCACCTCGCACTGGCCCAGAAGAGTCATCAGAGTCTGTGCATAGGCATACCCCTATCCCTGCATTGAATGAGCAGGAGCAATCTCAAGCTCCTCAACAAGCTGCGTATCCTTTTATATGGAAGTTTTCCTAAATGATGAGAACAATGGTACAAACAGATAACACAGTGGATGAAAATTTTGAGAAGATATGGAAGCAGGGGGCTAATTTCATTACGGGTACTACCAATCCTACAGTCGCAGAAGAATGGTTAAGGAGTACTGAGAGGATTTTGGATAAGATTTGACTATACGACAAAGAAGAGGGTAAGCTATACTGTATCCCTATTCCAACAAGATGCACGGGATTGGTGGGAGACAATGCCGGGAAGTAAGGATTTACTTGGGCTAACTTCCTGAGGGAATTTACTGAGAAATACACACCTACAGTGTCTAGGGACCAGAAGAAGATAGAGTTCTTAAAGTTAAAGCAAAATGATTTATCAGTTATAGACTATTAAGTGCAGTTTATGAGGCTTTCCAAATATGAACCAGAGGAAGTGGCCTTGGATGAACTGAAAAGGAAGAGATTTGAGAGGGGGTTGAAGCTGGAAATTAAATAAAAGATGGCAGTGAAGCCTCCATCTTATAAGGATTTACTGGAGACTGTATTAAGGGTGGAGGAGACTATTTTGGAAAGAAATACTTTAGAGGCTAAGAGGAAAAAGGTTATCAGTACTTTTACTGCACCACCTCGATCTAGTGGTAATTTCTCATTCCGAGATTCTAGTTTTGGGTCTTAGTGGGGTAGATTCAAAGGATACAGTATGACTCAGCCTGGTCATTCTATGGGAATGCCCTATAGTAAAGGATCAAAAAGTTTTGGGAGTCCAAGGGGCTCGGCTATATTAGTGAGAAGCACCTCTACTCCAATATGTGCTAAATGTGGTAGGATGCACATATGGGTGAGTGTTGGCGACCTAGACTCATAGTATAGCCAACCGGGGCATTTCAAAGGGATTATCCTGCGAGAAGAAGTGTTGAACAACCCCAAATAATAGGCCAGAGCAGTGCGGGTGAAAATGTACCCCAATTTAGTACTAGTAGAGGATGAGGAAGAGGTAACCGGGGAGGTAGAGTTAGACAGTAATGCAATCGGGAATTTTAAGGCAACCACAAAGACAAGCTCGAGTCCTGACAAGATGCTCTTGCAGTATCAGATGCTGTTACTAGTATATTTACTATATTTGATCATGGTGCTTATATATTAGTTGACCTTGGATCTACATTCTCATTTATATCTTATGATTTTGCATTACGTGTACATGGCACCATTAAACCATTAGGGTATAATATATGTGTTTCTATGCCTGCTGGGGGTGTTATGATTATGAATATTATGATAAAATCATGTCCTATTATCGTGGATGATACTACCTTGCATGCAGATTTAGTTGTCATTCATTTAAGAGAGTTTGTTGTGATTTTAGGGATGGACTGGTTATCCAAGCATCATGCTATAGTAGATTGCCAAACTAAGGAAGTGGTTATGGATATTTCAGGGCAAAGAAAGATAGTGATTATGGGGTAAAAAAAATTGTTCCAACTTGTTTGATTTCAACTGTGACTGCTTTTAATTGGATTCGAGATGGGTGTGAAGCATATTTAACTGCTATAGTTGATACATCAAAGGTTAGTATAGGGGTGATGGATGTACCTATAATTCAAGATTTCCCTGATGTATTTCTGGATGAGTTACCTGGATTACCTCTACATCGAGAAGTGGATTTTGAGATTGAAACTATTCTGAGGGCAGCACCAATGTCTATTGCTCCATATAGAATGGTGCCATTAAAGTTAAAAGAATTGAAAAAGCAATTAGAGGAATTATTAGAGAAAGGGTTTATCTGACCAAGCATTTTGCCGTGGGGAGCACCGATTTTGTTTGTAAAGAAGAAAGATGGAAGTATGAGGTTATATATTGATTACAGAAAGTTAAACAAGATAACTGTGAAGAATAAGTATCCATTACCGAGAATTGATTTTCTTGATCAGTTAAAGGGTGCCGCAGTGTTCTCCAATATCAATTTGAGAGTCGGATATTGGCAACTTCATATGGGAGAGTAATCTATTCTTAAGATGGCATTCAGAACTAGATATGGGCATTATGAATTTGTAGTAATATTGTTTGGATTAACCAATGCTCTAATTGCATTTATGTCACTGATGAACAAGACTTTCCAACAATATTTGGATCAGTTTGTGATTATTTTCATCGATGATATTCTCATTCATTCCCAAAGCCGAGAGGATTATAAGAAGCATCTCCAAATAACTTTACAGATATTATGGGAAAAATAGTTGTATGCTAAATTCAATAAGTGTGAATTTTGGATGGAGGAAATTACTTTTCTTGGCCATGTGGTTTCAAAAGATGGTGTAAAACCGGATCAATAAAAAATTAAATCTATATTAGAATGGGAAACACCTCAGAATGTGACAGAGGTTTAGAGTTTCCGGGGATTGGCTGGGTATTATCAGAGGTTTGTAAAGGATTTTTCTATAATTGTAAGACCATTGACCAATCTACTGAGGAAGAATATACCTTTTCAATGGATAGAGAAGTGCCAGCATAGTTTTAAAAAGTTAAAGAAGACAATTACTACTACTCCTATTTTGGCATTGCCAACTAGGAATGGAGGTTTTGTGGTCTACACAGTTACTTCCAAGCAAGGGTTAGGTTTTATTTTAATGTAGAATGGGAGAGTTATAGCTTATGCTTCAAGATAGCTATGACCCCATGAGGTTAATTATCCCATGCATGATCTGGAATTAGCTGCCATTATACATGCTCTGAAAACTTGGAGACATTATTTATATGGGGAGACATTTTACATATTCACCGATCATAAAAGTTTGAAGTATATCCCCATACAGAACAAATTAAATTTAAGGCAACGAAGATGGATGGAGCTATTAAAAGATTATGATTGCATAATAGATTGCCATCCGGGAAAGGCAAATGTGGTCGCGGATGCCTTAAGCTGAAAAATAGTGGAACGATGTGCTGGAATGGATGGTTACAATGTGGAATATTTAGTGGCACTTCGAGCTATAAATGTTTCTATAAATGTCAAAGAGGATCATTTGCTAACTACATTACAAATGAAACTTTCACTAGGAGATCATATTAGAGAGGCATAAATTAACGATCCTTACTTACAGAGAATGAGAGAAAAAGTGGAAGTGAGGAAAAAAACTCAATTCACAATAAGGGAAGATGGTATGTTGGTGATTGAGGGTCGTATATGTATACCCGATGTTGGAGAACTGAGGAAGCACATCATGGATGAAACTCATAATGCCCCTTAATGCAGTGCACCCAGGCAGCACAAAAATGTATCGAAACATAATGCCTTTTTTATTGATGGCTAACTATAAAGAAGGATGTGGCAGAATTTATGGCTAGATGTTTGACTTGTCAGTAAGTGAAGTCTGAACATCAGGCACCTGTGAGTATATTACAACCTTTAAGGATCACTGAGTGGAAATGGGAGAAGATAATGATGGATTTTATTATTGGATTGTCTCGTACATTTCGTAAACATGATGCAGTTTGGGTAATAGTTGATAGACTTAACAAGTCTGCTCATTTCTTGCTAGTGTAGTAGACAGATTCATTGGACAAGTTAGCTGCTTTGTATATTTCAGAGATTGTAAGGTTGTATGAGGTCCCATTATCTATTGTGTCTAATAGAGATATGAGGTTTATATCATATTTCTGGGATTGTTTACAGAGGTCTTTAGGAACCAAATTGCATTTTAGTATAATATTTCATCCACAAACGGATGGACAATCAGAGGGAATAATTCAGACTTTAGAAGATATGATGAGAGTTTGTGCACTTGAATTTCAAGGGAACTGGGATGATCACTTGCCATTGATAGAGTTTTCATACAATAATGGTTTTCATTCTAGTATTGGTATGGCTCCTTATAAAGCTTTATATGGAAGAAAATATCGAAGTCCAATATGTTGGGATGTTGAAGGGTTAAGACAACTCGAAGGGCCTGAACTAGTATAGAAAATAGTTGATAAAATTCAAGTCGTTAGAAAATGTTTAAAAGCCACACAAGACCGACAGAAAAGTTATATGGATCAACATTGGAGGGAAATGGAATACAAGGTGGGAGAAAAAGTTTTCCTGAGGGTATCTCCATAGAAGGGAATTCTGAGGTTTAGTAAACAAGGGAAGCTAAGTCTGAGATACATTGAACCTTATAAGATTACAGAGAGGATCGGACCATTGGCATATAGATTAGCCTTACCGAAAGAATTGTCCTCCATTCATGATGTGTTCTATGTATCGATGTTAAAAAGATCAAACCTAATTAGATTGTGCGAGAGCTAGAGATAGAAATTTCTAAGAAGCTGACTTATGTAGAAGAACTAATAGAAATTCTAGAGCGAAGAGTGCAGTAGTTCAGGAGCAAGGAAATTCCTATGGTGAAAGTTAAATGGAGTTACTATTCATCAAAAGAAGCAACGTGGGAAGTAGAGGAGCAAATAAAATAGAAGTATCCATATCTATTTCCCAAAAGGAGTGAGTTACTAAATTTCAAGGATGAAATTTTCTAAGGAGAGAAGAATTGTAACACCTGTCAACCTATGACTTGTACATATCATTAATTTTATTTGATTTTATTAGTTAAAAGTGGACATGATGTATTATCATTCACATGTGCATGGAATATGTGAATTTTATGCATATTGGGAGGAATTAATAGTTAAATTTATATGTGATTTAATTGGAGGTGTGAGAGTGTATAGTGTTATAGAATTAGAAAGCTTAGAACTTATGGAGAGGACTTAATTAGGAAGGGGTGTATAGATTAGATTGAAACAACTGAGGGCTCAAGGGTGAATAGGTAAGAACCATAAATCATTAAGAAGCTAAGCGGATATTTTGGTGATAAACATATCAACAATTTAGTCTAGAATTCTCTATATATCATGTGGGTTCATGCATATACAACTATAGATGAGTAAGTTTATTTAACTAAGTAAGTTACACTCATTTCATTAAGAGAGAACTAGTGATTAGGTTAAGGAGAGGCCGTGATTGCTGTAAGATTTTAGAGTTTAACACCTTTTGTAGGCTGTAATCATCAACCTTCAAGGTTCAAGCCAATCAATTGGTGAGTTATTTATGTATTTAAGTTACTTTGAGTTAGATTTTAGAGTTTCAGAATTCGTGCTCTGTTTTCTTATAAAATTTAGTCTCTGTGTTTTTATTATATCTAGAGTTTTAGAACTCCAAATTGAGTTTAGTTTGATGCTAAAGAAACTACAGTGAGTCCTTTACAACTTTCATTTTTAAGTTTGAGCTGAATCTACCATTAGGATGGGCTAATAGAGCTTGAAATTTTATTGCTCAGTCTGTCCACTCTGTATGACCTAATATTGCTATGCATATGAAAATTGTGTGATTCAAATTGAAAATGATAGTAGACACACAAATACAAAGTCGATAAAAATATTGTGACCATAGGATGTGTTTTCATGATTTAAGAACATTTTGAACTTTATGTATCCAAACTGTCTGCATTAGAGTATATGTTGTTTTATGATTTTTTCTTGCATGTTTAATGTATGGTAAAATTTAAGGGTCAATGAGATTGGTTATGTGTTTGATTGAGAGAAATCCTGATGTTAAGTTATGAATATAAATCTAGAAGATTCAGAAGCCAGAGGAAGCATAGCCAACTAAGGGAGTTTCCGACACTTTAGAGTTGGAGAGCCTTTTTAAGTAAGTAGTTACTAATAAAAATATACCTTGGATTTTCCTTTTTATTTTGCCATATATTTTGTTATATATCTTATGATGATAGCTTATGTTATAAATGGAATGTATGTGTGTGATTGATTATGATATTAAGTTTGAGTTGATGAGGTTACTTGATACCATTTAGAATAGTTGATGCTTATGCTTGTGAGTGTGATGTGATTTTGATTCTTGGTTTTACATTTGTAATACCTATGGTGATATATATATGATATTGGATGTTCTATGGTGGAATTGTTGTGTGGTTCCGGTTTATACCGGTGCATGAATAAATATATATGAGGAATAAGCCAGGCTGATACATGTGTGTATATATAAGGAATGTGAAGGAAAGTATGTGTGGAGAACAATGAAAGTGCAGAATTTAAAATTTTTCATTGCATGCAACATTTGCATCAAACACATAATACTTCCATGCCCATAGATCATATCACATGCACTCTTACATAGCTTAACATGCATAATGAACCACATACCAACAAATATCAACCAAGACATGCTTTTAAGAGGGAGACCTAACAACTAAGAGATATTGTAACACTTACATACTTCTTAGTTGGTAGCACACTCGAAAAGCTTTGGTTGATGGTGATCTACAAGCTTGAGCTCCCCAAATGTGAAGCCTCTAGCTTGAAACACAAGATTGGCAAGGAAGACCTCCAAGGATGGTGTTGTTCAAGCCACAAGCCTCT
>CATIWO010448580.1:0-10377 GCA_949673435.1 Macaranga tanarius
ACTACTAATCTAATATTAAGTAAATAAAAAAAACTTAAATTACAAAGTATACTTTAATGTTAAGTAATATCATTGCAAAATTATATAATTTCATATCAAAACTACGTAGTTTTAACATACAACATAAATAATTAAGTATAAGATTACTTAATAAGAAATAGCAAGTATCAATTAACTACTAAGATTACCATAAGATAACTAATTATTGAGTATCAATTATAGCTAAAATACTTAGTGAATGGTTTTTGTAAACTAATACTTGTATTAACATATAATACTAAGTATCAATTAAATACTAAGTTATAAATAATTTCAAACTTATGTAGTTTAATCTAAAAACTACAGAATTTTGCATATAATCTTATTAAATGACTCATTTAATCTAATTGGTATAAATTAATTTTTTATTAAGTCTAATTATAAGATTAATTAAATATGTATAATCTTAGTTTAATATTAAGTATTAATTAAATAAAATTAAAATTACTAAGTATAATAGAAATTAAATATTCATGATATATGATTATATAGTTTTGATGTAAGTAGTGTTAATATCATGTACAACTTTAAATGAATATTAAATAATGCAATTAAAGTTAGTAACTTTAGTCAAAATTTTATATATATAATAAAATTATTAATTTCCATTATAAAAATTATTTATTATTAAATAAATATAATTTAAATGATTAAATATAACTTAAAAGTTAAAACTATGTAGTTAGACAAAACTATGTAGTTTTATCTAAAACTACATACTTCGCAAGTTATTAGACAAAATGTTTTTACTTATATGATAATCGATATATATATCTATTAAGAATAAATTTTGTAGTTATTTAACCAAAACAAAATATTTATGTAACATCTTAGTTCAAGTTTAGTAATTTATCTATTAGTTAGCATTATTTATTATTTTTATAAATAGGTTATAAAATAATTTTTTTATTATTTTATTTATTGATAATAAATATATATTTAATTAATAATATAATTTCTGAACTATACCGTTCCATACCGATCCGTTCCGAAAGAATCGAATCTTTGTGCCGAACCGTACCGAAAAACTGGTATGACACGGTATATCCGTATCGAACCGTACCGAAAAATGGTACTAGTACTGGAGATTTTATTTTTAAAATCTCCGAAATATAGTAAGGTACTGGGATTTTTTTTCTCCGAATTTTTCCGAACCGTACTCATCCCTAGGTTAAATCAAGGTATTAAGGTTTTAGTGAAAAATAAAACTTTTTTATTCTTCTTTATAAATATAATTAAAAAACTCAAATCTTCTTTTAAACGCTATAAATTTCTCATTAAGAGATAGAAAAATAATCATAATGTAACTAAAATAGAGATTAAATACTAGATTCTTAAAAGAAAAGCAGGTACTACCATATATGGAAATAGGGCTGGTAATTCGTGTCATCGTATCATAAACGGGTCGTGTCAAAACACGATAATAATACAAAAATGGCTAACCCGAACATGACATGTTTAACTAATCATGTCAAAACTATAGCCCCAAACACGGATACAATTAACTAACAGGTTACACGACACGACACGTTTAATCCGTTTAACTTATACAGGTCTAAATATATTACGGTAATATGATTCGACACGTTTAACCCATTTAACTAAGATAGGTTTAAATGTATTATAAACACACGACACGTTTAATATATTTAACTTATACATGTCTCAATGTATTAGAAACACGATAAGGACCCGTTTAACACGTTTAAACATATTTAACTATTAAATTACAAAATATCATAAAAAAATCTATTAAATATATAAATAATATTATGTGCTAAAATTTAAATTTAAATTATAAATACAAATTTTAAGTATCATTACAATATTTTAAATTTTCATACCATGAATACCAAAAAAAAAAAAAAAAAAAATAACAATAGTAATTGCTAGAAAAATCATCCAATGTCAAGAATTAGATTTGGTTTTGAAGCCTACAATCTTCATCCACTGAATCTGAGTACCCTGGTGAACCAAAGTCCAGGTTATGCACCTGTTGTTGATCACCAATGACTTGTGCATCCCAGCAAGCACTTGCATTCCTTCACGAAGTTTCTAGAGTCAAAAACGGGTGTGCTTCAACTCCCAAAAGTAACAGTCTTCTCTTGCAATTGCCTGAAACACATTCAGGATTAAGTCATGTGAAGTGCAATCTTAAGCAGAAAAAATTAGTGTTACAAATTCAAGAATCTGTTGATTTTCTCTTATCGGTAAGAAAATTCACACCATCCGTGCAAAAATCTTTGCATTATTTAAGTTCATAAAATTCAAAATCAAAGTCAAACACTGATGTGGGTATCTTTGAAAACATGATTTTATATTGAAAAAATGTTTATTAAAGTGAAAGCAATGAAAATGAATAGAATAGGTAGACTAGATTAAAGCTGCAACAATAAAAAATAACATATCAAAAGAGATTAAAGCACAAGAATAACATATCAAAGCAGTGAACATGAACTGCCAACAATAAACAACAGGTCGAAATCAGTAACCAGATTAAAGCTGTAATAACAACAAATAACAGATCGAAAGAGATTAAAGCACAAGAAAAATAGATCGAAGATTAATATTTTATAACCTGATTTCGATGGTAACTCCGATCTATGCTTGAGGTAGGCGTGAGAAGGTGGTGAAGCTGGTGGTCTTTGCATTTTGAATCGGGTGAAGGTGAAGGACTGGCGTTTTGAATGGAGAAGATGAAGATCATAAAAAATGAATTTGTTGTTTATTGATTTGGTTACTAATTTCGACCTGTTGTTTATTGTTAGACTCACAAAATCACAAATATACCTTGAAATGGAGTGAAAAAATGTTAGTTGTTGAAGAACCAAAATGGACTCCCAAAACCATAAATATACCTTGAAATAGAGAAATGAAACTTGAAATGAATCTGTTGGAGAACCAAAATTAATTGACCTACAGAATTCACTACTGGGTGTTAATGGAAGAGAAAGCAACTAGGAGTTAATAGGCATTAATGAGCGTTAAGAGAAAGCGACGAAGGAGGAGGAGAAGAAAAGGCAGCGACGAAGGCGAATGAGGAGGAGAAGGAGAATGAGAGGCAGCGGTGAAGGCGAAGGAGAAGGAGAAGGAGAAGGAGAGGGGCAGCGGCAAAGGAAAGAGAAGGCAAGGAAGCGACTTACAAAGAAGATTAGGGACTTAGAGTTAGGGCATTTTGAATCATTGATATCAAAACTCCACTTGAGTTTTGAAGATCAAAACTACGTAGTTTTGTTTAGTTTAGGTTAGGTATTTATTATAAAATTAATATTTATTAATAATTTAAATATTAATTTAATGAAATATAATTTTATCATATTTATTAATAATTTAAATATTACTTTAATGAAATACTAATTATCATATTAATTTAATGAAATAAATATTTATTAATAATTTAAATATTCATTTAAATATTAATTTAATGAAATACTAATTATTATATTTATTTAATATTAATTTAATGAAATATAATATTTAAATTCTATTAATATTTAAATTTAATATAATTGGAAATATTAGTTTACATTAAAAATATATAATTGTATTATAAATACACAATACAATTGTCAATACTAACATAAATTTTTATAGATAATAATAATAATTTCTACTAAAATTATATATCAATATATGTATTTCTATTAATACAATTGAGAATACTATCTTACACTAAATATATATAATTCTATTATACATGATAGTAATATTAATACATATTAAGTTCAAGACTATATATATATATATTAACACAATTGACAATATCTAGCATACATCAAATAAAAATATACCATTCTACGTACACAAAATAACATGACGATAAATTAATAATATACGAAAAAATGTACAATTTATCAACAATTTCAAAAATGTGTTACATAAACAGTGTGAAAACCTACTGGTCCGCTAAATCTGTGGTATGATCTGGACCAAGATCACCCTCAGTATCTGAAGGAGTTGTGTATGAAGGTGGAGAAGGAGATGAGTGTGGAGGTACATGAGGTCGCATACCAGAAGTGTGTGCTCACCTCGTCAAAGTCTCTAGCTCGCGCCGGAATACACTAACCTTCTCATCATACTCACGGCGAAGCTCAAATCGAACAACCTCTAATTTACTCTGTACAGACCTCTCAATTTCATCATCAAAAGTGGTCTGAGAAGGAAACAAGTCCTGCATCGAGGATGTCGTACCAGTAGTACGGGAACTGCTCGCATAGTATATCGACACTGAAGATCCAATACCATAGACTCGTTGTTTTTGTATTCCTTCAGCTGCTTGAAGGAAAATCTGGTTCTCATCAACTTCAGGTGCCTCTCCTCCCTCCTCTGCTGGTTGCGAAGCGGCAGCCATCATCTTTTCGAAACGCGCCTAAATCAAATGACAAAAATCAAAGACATTATCATATCATGTAATATGTGTAAAAACTACTTACACATGTACATTATTTATTTATTTATGGCCACTGAACATAATATAATACCCAATGAAAATATTTTCATACTTACATTAACTATCTTTAATCTCTTATCAATAAATTTGCTTCTATCTGACTTGCTGGTGTGGGTGGCCTTAAATAATTTATGTGCACTTGGTCGCACTCCATCTTGCTCAGTCTGCATATTATTTACGATTTTAACAAATGAATAATATATTATATTATTATAAACAGAAATGCAGAATATAATGAAATAATTAATCTTAATGTATTAATATAGTTCACAATGGCATGCATTATCAAACAACTATTAATTAGCTATTTCTTGCATATAATTTTTGACATTTGATATTTCGTACGTACCATAGCTCGCTCATGGTCATGCATAGATGTAGACCCTCCTGTGTGCTTAGAAGGACCTGTACCTGGACCGGCTTTTTCAGATAGCCAATTTTTGCTTGCTTGGGTACGCTTTTCAATGTAATGTTGCTGTGACCATTTTTCTTGCCAAGCTCTTCAGTCTCTCCACACATCATCGGATATCGACCCATCCTGTGTGTTCGACGTTCTGTATGTGTACAAATTTTCTTTATAGCGATTTGCTACGTGTTGTGCCCACACTGCCTTTATCTGCTCGTCAGTAGCATCCCATTTGAAATATTTCTGGACTCAAAGTACTGTTAGGTAACGTTTTAAAACATGATCTCACTATATCCATATCAATGTTCAAATGAAATAATAAAAATTTGATTACAATCTTAGGTTTAAAAAAATATTCTTCACCTTAAACTCCGCCCATTAGAAGTCAATCTGATCCTAAGTAAGTTCTATCCACTGCCACCCTTCTGCGAACCAATATTTTCTGCAGATGGCTGTGCAAATTCTTGAAACTTTACCGCTTGGGTCTAATCGATCTCTCATGCATTTATATTACAACATAAAAAAATATTCTACACAAATAATAAATACAATTAATACTATAATCAACTCAAAATATACCATTTACATGCACTATTCAGAGAGAAATAATAATTAAACCTTTAGTTACTGTAGCAAACATAAAAATTCCCACAAGTTCGTAAACTTGTATTAATACTTTCGTTTCAACAATATTTACACATTTAAGATTATAAAACGTTCATACCATTACAATTAATATCACATTAATACCCTTCATTCGTGTACTTAAATTTAAATTGTACCTTACTCTATCAATGTTTACAAAAGTGCAATCCCCAGGACGAGGGGGCTCTACTTCTTCCTCCGGCTGATGTAGGTCCTCTTCCTCTGATGGATAATGCTACCGTGGGGATGTGCAGATGAAGCTAAGGGTGCCACGGCACTAGATGAAGATGCCGCAGTAGCAACAGAAGGTGAACTATGCTGAGAAGTTCCCCGTCCTCCAGTACGACCTCTGCCAGCTGTCTCTCTACCTGATCGACCTCCTCCAGGATGCCTCATATCTAAAAAAATATAATCCAAAGTTAGACAATAAAATATTAAAAAATTTATATCACATATATTCCCAAACATCAATGCAACAAAATTAATAATATACAATGAACATATGTATAAAATTAATATAAATACATTTATTATTTTTTCAACATCTTTTTTAGTACATAACTTAAACATCAAATTACAAACAATTATTGTAAATGATAATCACTCATCGTCTGTCTCCTCTAGTGCATTTTTCTTATCACCATCTTTTGATAATGTTTCATACTCAAAATCTTCTTCTTCATACTCTTCATCATCTACATCCTCCTCCTCGCCACTTTAATCAACCAAATTTACTTGATCATCTATTATGTGAACATCAACTCTTACATCTGATATGTCATCCTCTTAAAATAGAGGAACAACAGTTGTAGATTTTGAGCTCTCTAGCATTTCAATTACTGATCTTGGCTTCACTTTCAAAACTGCCCACCAATTGGCTAGATCTCTCTTCTTGCTGGGATATGGACAATAATAAACTTGCACAGCCTGAGCAGCTAAAACAAACAATTCATACTTATTAAACGTCATCTATGGTTTATGTCAACCAATTTGTAAGCTTCATGCACAATAGTTCCACTATTTGGTGTCGGGTCGAACCAATCGCACTTGAATAATACCGTTCGTTTCATTGGCAATGCTGGATATTCAAGCTCAATAATTTTAGTTAATATTCTATAATAATCACTCTCCATGATACTGTAATTAGAGCCTTTAATACAAACACCAATATTCATTGTTGCTCGATCGGTGCCATATGCTTCGATATGAAACCTACAGCCATTAACAAAAAATTCTTTGAATGTTCTCACTGATCTAAGTGGTCCTTGTGCTAGGCTTCTCATATAAGGATTTGAAACATTGTTTGCCAGGTTTTGAGCTTAAAATATAGTCAACAAATTTAGTGATTACATGTCAACACAAAATGATATTAATTTATTATGACAATTTTCAAACAATAAAAATGCTGTACTTATATAGTGATAAAACCATGAAGCAAATTCCCTCTCTGGAAACCCATCAACCTCTTCATCTGTAATGAGTCGTACTCTCATAGAGTATTCACAAACAATCTAGTTTAAAAATGAATTTCACACAATTATTAAATTGTATATGATTGAATGTGAATTAATGGGGACAGTTCTTACGCTGTATAAGGTTGAACTTCTAGACAATTTAGTAATACATAAGTTATTGCTGCCTTATATTCAGGGTCCATCAACATTCGTGAACCAACCGTGCCTATAGGCTGTCCATATCACTTAAATACAGAAAGCCGGTCAATATCATCCTCAATATTAGATTCAGGGACCTCATTCCTTTGCAATCTTCTAGAAAATATTGCATCCCCGTTCTAAAAATAATATGAAGTAAACTTCGCCGCTTCTTTAATAAGATATCCATTACATATTGACCCTTCCACATGAAATTTATTTGTGACTTTCCTTTTCAGCTTTCTCAGGTCTCTGTGATAATGGCAATTATTATAATATTTGTTTATTATTCATAAAGGTAAAAAATAAAGTCACTTGTTCAAACATACCTTTCAAAAGGATGCATCCATCTGTATTACACAGGACCTGTAATTATAGCTTCATGGGCAAGATGTACGGGAAGATGTTCCATTGAATCGAAGAAACTTGGTGGAAAGATGTGCTCAAGCTTGCACAATATCGCTGGAATGCCCTTGTTCATACGAATTAGATCATTCTCATTAAGAGTTGTTGCAGTTACCTCTCGAAAAAAAGGCACAATTCAGTTATGGGTACCCACACTTCTTTTGGTAAAAGTTTTCATATAGCAATCAGTAACAACCTCTGCATAAAAATATGACAATTATGGCTTTTTATACCAGACATCCTCATTCCACTTGCATCGACACATCTATCCATATTTGACACATAACCATCAGGAAACCTCAGCTTTTTCACCCATTCAAATAATAGTGCCTTCGAATCTTTGTCTAAGACATATGAGGCCTTTAGATATTTTCCAGTTCCAGCATTTTTAACTAATTGAGGCCTCTGACATATGATATTCAACTCTTCTCAGGATTTCCCATTGTCTTTTATTTTTTTGGATACATTAAGGTATTAAAAATGTTATCAAACACATTTTTCTCAATGTGCATAATATAAAGATTATGTCTAATTAGTAGTGTGATCCAATACGGCAAATCCCAGAAGATGCTCCTTTTATTCCAACTACAAGTTTTAGTAAGCAGCCAATTGATTTTTTCAGTATTAATTTCTGTCATTTTCTTGAATCCTTTATTCGTCAATTCTTCAACAATAGATTCCCCAGTTCAGACACCCCTAAACTCTTAAGTGACTCTCTTACCCTTTATGAAAGCAGTTGTATTCCACCTAAAAGGATAGTTTTTAGGTAAGAATTTTCTGTGGTTGTCAAACCATGATTGTTTACCACTGCAAGGAAGCGTAAATGCATCAGATTCCTCCATGCAAAGTGGGCAAGCTAGTTTTCCTGCTGTTTTCCATCCAGACAACATATAATAAGCAGGGAAGTCATTTATAGTCCACAATAATGCCGCATGCATTTGGAAATTCTATCTCGTTGAAATGTCATAAGTTTGGACCCTTTTAAACCATAAGTCATTTAGTTCAACTATTAATGACTGAAAAAATACATCGACACGTGCTTTAGGATTTTTTAGACCTGGGACTAGCACAGTTAGGAACATGAACTCAGGCCTTATGCATAGTACTGGAGGCAAATTGTATGGGATGGCGACAACTGGCCAAGAAGAGTATTGCTGGCCAGTTTACCCAAACGGATGAAATCCATTTGAACACAAACCAATTCGCACATTATGCACTTCAGCGGCAAAATCTGCACGCTTATGATCAAACAGGTTCTAAGCAATTGCATCAGACGGGTGCAATGTCTTACCATCTTCCATCTCATGCTCTGCATGCCATCACATCTCACTAGCCGTTGCACTAGAGACATAAAGTCTTTGGAGCCTAGGTGTTAGGGGGAAGTAATGCATTTTCTTGTACGGAATATTTACTTTCCTCTTCACTAATTCTCGTCTATTAGGCTTATATCTATCATGACCACAGAACTTATAATTAAGTTTATCTGAGTCTGCACCCCAATATATTATGCAATTGTTAAAATAACAGTGTATCACTTCCACAGGCAAACCTAAACCCTAAACTAACTTCTTCGTATTGTAAAAGTCTTTTGGCATCAAATTATCGTCAGGGAGGACTTCTTGAAGGAATTCACTAAAATCATTATACGTACTCTCCGAAAATTGATGCGTACATTTCAGGTCTAATATTCTAATAGCTGCTGATAATTGAGAATGTCTTATATTCCCCGGCCATAATTCTTTTTTAGCTGCATGCATCATGTCATAAAACTTTTGTGCTTCTAGGTTTGGTTGCTCATCTGAGACGGATGGATTGAAAGCAGGACCGGTAACATCAAAAACCATTCTCTGGTACGAATAATAGTTCTCATCATTAGCCTGATAAGATGATTGAGGGGAAAAAGTGTTGGCACCAGTGTCATGTTCAAATGTCATTCTCTGCTTACCGTGATATATCCAATTCCAGTAATAGGCACAAACCCGTTCTTTAAAATATGGAAATGCACAGTGTCAAGTTCATGGAAACATTGATTTCTACACTTGAACTTCGTGCACGAACGCTTAATTTTACCCCCACTCATGCACTCGGGATGTAAAGTTGCAAAGCCAGTAAATTGTTCAACATGATCAATAAACTCTGAGGATAACAGCCCATTGATAACTCTTCCTTCATACATCCATAACCATTCTTGTCTTATATCGATCTGTGTACAACTGAAGGTTCATTTAGCAGTAATTTAGGGTAAAGTTAGTTAATTAGTATAAATATGGGGAACCTATCTGTGTGCAAACCTGTTTAAGTGAACATGTGTGTAAAGGTTTGACCCTAACCTATTTGTATAATTGGTGCTAACATTCGATTACGTTTGCATAAAGTATATACAAAATTCATCAGCCTTCCGATGTCATTCTCCAAGTGCACAATTCGTACTATATACCCAGCAAAGCCAGATGAACCATATTATGATTTAGCTTTGCATGGCATATAGTATGATATGCACCCAGAGAATAATTATCACACCTTATCCTTTAATTAACCACTAATATACAATTATCCACAGTAATTATACTCTTAATATATTTAATGAGCTTTTAAGGTTATATCCAACACTTGGTAACACTATTAAAACATGTATAAATTTAAAACCTTATTTGGTATTTGCTTAATATTGCTACATCCATTCATCATTCATTTATTATATGCATCCATCCAGCGATCATATACCAATATCATCCTTAATAATCATACTTCACATATTACTAAGATCAACCACAATAATA
>CATIWO010448583.1:0-10846 GCA_949673435.1 Macaranga tanarius
TTATTAGATACATTAGAAACTCTCCTGCTAGGTTGAGGAAGTTTAGAGAGATTTCTGATTTGGTTGGGATTGAGTCAAAGTCTTCCTTGACCCTTGATGTGCCAACTAGGTGGAATTCAACCTACATCATGTTGAGTACTGTATGTTTGTATGTCACAGCATTTAAAAAATATGAGGAAAATGAAGCTGCATTTAGATTAGATCTGGGTGATGACATTCTTAATTTTTTTAACTGAGAATGTGTTAATCAAATTGTCCAACTATTGAAGCTTTTTTATGATATCACACTGAGAATTTCTGGTTCTCAATATGTCACTACAAATGGCTTCTTTTTTGAGATATTTGATTTGTATTGTATGTTGACTGATATACAATCTTCCTCTGATATTTATATTATGAACATGGGGTTTAATATGAGAACTAAATTTGATAAGTATTGGGGGGATCTAGAGAAAATGAACTGTCTTATTTTTATTGGAACTATTATGGATCCCCGATATAAACTTGAATTTCTTAAATTTTCTATCAATTAACTCTATGGTTCATCCTTGGGAAGCAAATTGTAATTTATTATCAAATCTAATCTGATTGTGTTATTTGAGGATTATATTTGTGTGTATAGTTCACCCTCTGCTTCTGAGTCTGGTGATACTCAAGCTAGCCAGTCAGTTTCTGAGACAAAATTGCATCCTACTCGCAAGTCAATGTCTTTACTGAAAGAGATATTTAAAAAGCATAAACAAGAATGTGGAAGCCCTAGTTCCAAGAGAACTTAACTTGATATTTATTTGGCTGAGACAGTTGTGGAAGATAAGGGAAATTTTAATATACTCAGGTGGTGGAAGCTAAATTATGAGAGGTTTCCAATTCTTCATCGAATGGCCAGGGATGTTTTAGGTTTTCCTATCTCCACTGTGGCTTCTAAGTCTACTTTCAGCACTGGTGGTCGAGTTCTAAATGCTTTCAAGAGTTCATTAACTCCAAAAATTATAGAAGTTTTAATTTGCACTCAGGATTGGCTTAGAAAGCCTAATCAACCACTCTCAGTTGAAGAAAATTTGAATGAGTTGGAGCAATTTGAAAAAGGTTATGCTTTTATTTATTTGAATCAGTTATTCAAAAAAAATTTTCATTTATACTTCTGCTTTCTCCATCTAATGTCTCTTTTTTTTCAAATCCTTTCAGATCTGGACCAAGTGGGCAGTGGCCCTTCATTACCTCAGTAACTTTGCTAACTCATATTAAATTGTATATTGTGAACCCTTCATACTTGTCTGCTTACTGCTTGCATTAGTCTTCTTCTTTATCTTACATATGACCAACCTATAGTGCCTCAATTACTTGAATATGTGAGGTGCCTGTGTTGTTGTTATAGTAAGCAATGAGGCAATGATGAAGCTTCCACCTAATCCTAAGACTTGACAGAATGCTTGCTGAATTTTCTTTGGTGGCTTTATTTTTTTCAACTATCAGAAATATGGCCGCATTTTTGATGTGCTTATAATTAATAGTCCTGAACCTCTTTTAATAATACTTGTATTTTTTTTTTGGCAATGATGATGCTTCCACCAATGCTTTCTGACTATAAGTTGAATACATGTTTAATTTCTTTAGGTGGCTACTCTCAGCTTTGTTAGTTGTTGCTACCAAAAATAGGGATGTATTCTAACGTGATTTGAATAATAGCATCCTGAGCCTTTTTGCATATTTATTATATATTTCTGCTCATTTAATTAATCTTAGATTATAATGTGATCTAATTCAATTTCTATTATTGTTTTTTCATTATTATGTATGCAGGTGAATTTATGCCTCTTCTTTTTTTTTTTTGGTGCATTAGTTGGAACTTGGAAGAATGCTATCTGAGCCATCACCTCTTAGCTTAGTACTTAGCAGTAGCATCATTATATTCATTTTTTTGGTATATGAAGTGTATGTTTTGTAATTAATACGCAGGCAGTCTGATTCAATATTTTTGTATGCTATTGTAATTTTTTTGTATATAAAACAGTTGAAAAGGAACATATTTTTGGATGTAAGTATCAGTAACTTAGTATAGGCTATTAGTTGATTTGTTAATTATACAGAAATAGCCTTTGCTTTGTAATGTAAAATGAAATGTGGTTTAAGCCCAATGCTAGTTACATGTGTTTTATTTTTTTTCTGGGTCAATGTATTCGAGCCCAACCCAACCGAGCCCAATCCATTTTTTCGAACCGACCAACCCGAGTATTCCAAAAATCCTAACCTTCAGTTTAGTTTGCATTTTCAGTTCGGTTCGGCTTCTTATATTCATCTCCAAAAACTGATCGGTTCTTCCCAATTCTCCACCCGAACTATCCGATCTGATCGACGCCCACCCCTAATGGTAGTACAGGCAAAGACAAAGAAGATGTTGTGTTCATCTTCGATGGAAAAGAAGAGGAAGAATAAGAAAAAGAGAAAAAGAAAAAGAAAAAGATGAACGGTAAACAAAAAAAATATAGAGAACAATGTAATTATAATTTTTAATAGTTAAAAATATTTATTTTGATACATAAAAATATTTTTTTAGGTAGAGAAGGTAGGGTTGTGAAGAACCCGTCCGAACCAAGGAACCCGACCCTACCCGAAGCAAGAAGCTGCATTGGTTTGATAACCGAACCAAGAAAGGAGGCGGTTCGGCTTAAATAAGGTGAGGTTCTCGGTTTTCAATTTTTGGTTTGGTTGAAGCATTAAAGAAACTGAACCGCCTGAAAACCCGAATAATATATATATATATGAACGATGTCGTTTCATTACTAAGTCATCTCTAACCCTAATTATATATTCATATTTTTCTAACCCTAACACTACACACCACCTCATTTTGCCTCCTCTTCTCATTCTCGAACCTTCCCTTAACCTTTTCCCTTTCTCTGCAGCACACTCCTATCTCCTCCCTCTCGACCTTTCCCCTATCCTTTCTGTAAACCCTAGTGGCATCTTGTGTCATCTATTGTTGATCTCTCATTCTGTAGACTCAGTCTCTTCTTCTTCTAGGATCTCTCTTCTATTGTTATTTTGTCTGTGATGATGCAACCTCTTTATGATTAATGAATTTTTTAAAGTGACAGAAATTCACTTGAACCATAACATATACTCTTTTTTTCTTTAGATCAATCGATATTCTTTGATCTTTGATGTTCGATCTTTTATAAGAAAAGGGTAAAAGGTTTTTATATTCGATCTTTGATGTTCGATCAACCTCTCTATGATTCTTTGATCTTCGATATTCTTTGATAAGTGTTGATGTTCAATCTTTGCTAGGTGAAAAGTTTTTATATTTAGTAGTCTCCATTTTATTACTTTTGGTGATTGTTGTTCTGTGTTTGCATTTCATATAATGGTCTATGAATTTCCATTAGGAAAACTCAATTTTTTATAGATCTAAAATTAGTTACTCAATTTTTGAACAGATCTTGCAATTGTTATTTAAAAGTTTTAGATCTGAAAGAAAAATGATTGTTTTTTGAATTCATAATTGAAAAACTCAATTTTTCTTAGATCTATTAATATGCTTTAATTATTTTTGATTTCGTTGAACAAAAGCTTAATTTTTGTTTTAAAAACATGCACTTAATTTTTCAGATCTGTAAATATTATTCTCTTTTTGAGTATGTGACTTTGATCTGTGAATTTTCTATAATATAAAGCAGTGACCACTTTGAGTTTTTTTTCCAGATTGGATATTTGGTGGTCAGGTGGTGGAAGCTTATATTTAATATTTCATTCTATTACTTTGATGGTGGACGCTTAATACTATATGGGCAATCTCATCCTGGTCCAAGATTCAGGACTCTAACTAACAAAATAAAAAAGGTGTGAGTCCTGAGTATATAACCATTTCAAATTTTTGATATTAAATTAAAATGATTATGATATTGTCTTTTAATTGTGTTGAATGTGTTTACTTTTTTAAATGGCTGCTACCGGTGGTAATAATAGTACCACTAGTATAAATGAGGTGGAAGTAGAAACAAAAAGTAAAAATTTTGAGCAGCCAGAGAAAAAATCAGGTAAGTAGGCAAAACATACAAAGAAGAAGAGAAAAGACAGTGAGTCTAGAGCAGCTGTGTGGGAGCACTTTGAGTAAATCAAAGATGACTCAGAAAATTTGGTAAAAGCTAAATGTTTATATTATGCAAAAATAACCAAAAAATATGGAACCTCTTCTCTTAGAAACCATATACTTTATTGTTTAAAAATCCTCACAATAAATACTCTAGACAAGCACTGTTGACATTAAAACCTAAAATTGTTAAAATTGAGGGCACAGATTCTATTGGGGTTCTGGGTATGTGGAAATTTGATCAAGAAGCCCTTAGAAAGGCACTTTCACACATGGTCATAGTAGATGAATTGCCCCTGAAATTTGTGGTAGGGAAGGGATTTAGAAATTTCATAAGTGTTGCCTGTCCTAGATTTAAGATACCATCTAGATGGACTGTATCTAGGGATTCAATTGATTTATACTTAGAGGAGAGGTAGAAATTAAAGAATTTTTTAAGATCTTATAGTCCAAGAGTTAGTCTGACAACTGACTCTTGGACTTCAATACAACGAATTAACTATATGTGTATCACTACACATTTTATAAATGATGAGAGGATGCTGCAAAAGAGATCATTTCCTTTGTGCCTGTAACCTCACACAGGGGTGAGTACATAGCTAATGCTTTGGAAATGTGTCTGTTGGAATGGGAGGTTGAAAATGTGTTCACTATAACTGTTGATAATGAATCATCTAATGACACTGCATTAACTTATTTTAGAAAGAAATTGTTGATAGGGTGGTAGCATTGTTAGAGCTAAGTATGTACATATGAGATGTATTACACACATTCTTAACTTAGTTGTAAATGAAGGATTGAAAGATGTTTCTGATTATGCTTAATCATTCATTAGTTTAGGTTGCATGTTAGTATGCATTTATGTATAAAATGAGGTAATTTAGAGTGTTTTTATGCTTTTAAGTGTGTTGGTGATTGTGTAGGAGAAAAAGGAAGTGGAAAGAGCTGAAATTAAAGCAAGGAAACGAAAGTAGAAGAGTGTCCCAGCTGCGAGGAGGAGCTGGCGAGTGCCATAGCCCGAGGCTGAAAGTTGAGGTTAGCGCTCGCCCTCGCTAGCCTCTAGCGAGCGCCAGCAGGCCGATGCTGAAGAGTGGCTAGCTGGCGATCGCCAGTCACTCGAATTGGGCACTGTTTGATGAATTTTTGGGCACGTGGAGGCAATCCGTGAGGCAATCTAAGAGGCTTCTAGAAAAGAAAAATGAGGATATGCATGACCAAGAGGAAAGAGAATAGGGGGATCTTTTTGGGGAAAAAATTCTAGAGTTTTAGAAAGAGAAAGAAGGCAAGAAAGGAGGAGAGAGAAGAAGAAAGGAAGAAAACCACCATTGAAGACCTCTAGTTTTGCTCTTTCATATTAATTTCTACCTTATTCTTGTAATTGATTATGGATTCTTACTATTTTGGATTGATTTACATATTGATTTGAGCCATGATAGGCTAAGGATCTTATGTTAAGGGTTATGAACCTTAATTGAATTGGCTTAAAATCCAAGTACCCATTATTGATTATTCATTGTGTTTTTATTTCCTGTTATTGAGTAACTTCAATACCATATTTTTATTGAATCTATGCATTGAGAAATGGTGGATTTGATGGATCTATGAACACAACCTTGATTGACCCATATTAGAGATAATAGGTTTGATCAAGTCTCATTTAGCTTGTGCTTAATCCTTGTAATTGATTATTAATTCTTGCATGATTTGGATGAGAATTATTTCATGTTTGGGGGTAATTGTTGGTTATGAGTTATTAATTAAAGACTTGAGAGAGCTTAATTAATAAATATGATGCTTGAGTGAATGATTCATAATTGGGTACAAAGGGTTTATTTGCTAATTCAATTAAGAGGATTAATCCTTAACATTCTTTATATATATTAGTATCTGTTAATTTAGAACTTATGATTGCATTGCTTAGAGTAGTGACTTATAGTTTTGTTTGTTGAAACTTACATTTGTTATTAGTTTTAAATAAGATTTTAATAGGATTAAGTAGTGATTAAATTGGTCAATCTCTGATGGTACGATATCTTTTGTACTACTTGTATTTTTGATGCACTTGCGGAAATTAATCAACAAGTTTTTAGCGCCGTTGCCGAGTATTGAATTGGTTTAACATTACAAGTGATTCTATTTGTCTTGGATTAAAGCATTCTTTTCTATTATTTTTTATTGTTTCATTGATTGTTTTGTTGTGTGTTCTTACTAGGATTGGTGTATGCACAACACCCGTCATTCAAGTTTTGAGCCTTTGATTTATATTTCAGAAATTGCTAGTTTTGAGAGAGCAAATCGGAAGCGTTCAAAAAACACTTCCATCATGTCGGAGGAGCAAAAAGATGAGTGAACTTTGCTTGATTTTGCTTTGCCGGGTCTTGGAGGAACACAACAGAGCATTACAAGGCCAACAATTCAAGCTAACAACTTCGAAATTAAACTGGCCCTCTTGTAAATGCTTCAATCTAGTTTGAAATTCTATGGTTTGGCCAATGAAGATCTAAATGTGCATATAGCCAATTTCTTAGAGATATGTGATACCTTCAAATACAATGGAGTCTCAAATGACGCTATTTGATTGCGGTTGTTTCCGTTTACATTAAAGGATAGAGCCAAGGCTTGGTTGAACTCTCAACCACCCGCCTCTATTACCACTTCGGACCTCTTAGCTCAGGCATTCTTAGCTAAGTATTTTCCACCAATAAAAATAGTGAGGATTATCAAAGACATCACTTCTTTTCAGTAATATGATAATGAATCTATGTATGAGGCTTGGGAACGGTTCAAGGAACTTCAACAGAGTTGCCCCCATCATGGACTACCAAAAGATATTCTGATTCGCACCTTCTATAATAGTGTGACACGCTCTACTCGAGACACGATTGATGTAGCCTCGGGAGGGTCTTTGATGAGGAAAACGGTGGAAGCAACTTTTGATCTTCTTGAAGAAATGGCTAACAATAATTGTTTGTGGCCATCGGAGAGGTTCAATCAACCAAAGCAAGGAGGCAAGATTGGAGTGGATATGGTGACATCTCTTCAAGCTCAAATTGCTTCTCTTTCTAAGTAACTTAGTGATTTGAGTTGTAAGACTCCTACTCTTCCTTCTTCATCTCAATTACCTTGTGAACATTGTCATATGCTAGGCCACCTGAGCAATGAGTGCACATTGATGAATTATAGCATGATGGGAGACAATTGCATGGAGTAAGTGAGTTATGTGGGAAATTAATATCAACAAAAATAGGGGAATAATCCTTATTCTAACACTTACAATCTGGGGTGGCGCAACCATCTGAATTTTTATTAGAATCAAGGGAATATGGCATCTCATAGTGCTTCTTCTAACATGCCAATACAAGGTCCACCAGGTTTCCAACAAGCTCCACCACAAGATAGATAGGCATCCATGGAAAACAAGTTGGATAAATTCTTTGATGTTGTCACTACAAAGATGACTACTCAAGATGAGAACCAAAGAAGAATGAAAGCCAAGTTTGATCAAATTGCCAAGAATCATTCCTCTTTTATTCACAACATAGAGGTGCAATTAGGATAATTGGCCACTTCTCTAACTTCAAGGCCTCAAGGTAATCTTCCTTCCAATACCGAGATAAATCCTAGGGAACAATTTAAGTCTATCGCACTTAGAAGTGGGAAGGAAATCAACACACCACTTGATGCTTCAAGTGCTGAGAAAGACAAAGGAGATAACAAAAGTGAAGACCCTAGTGAGTTAGAAAAGAAGACTCCCCAAGAATTAGACCTATCTAAGGCAGCTGCACATAAAGATGACATGCTTAAGAATTCAAAGTCTAAGGAAGAAATTCTTTCACCTTATACTCAAAAGGTGCCATTTCCCTAAAGGTTGAAGAAGCATAAGGACACTCAACAATTTGCCAAAGTTTCTTGAGCTCTTCAAGAACCTCCACATCAACATTCCTTTACCAGAAGCCCTTGCTCAAATGCCTCTCTATGCTAAGTATCTCAAGGACCTCGTCACTAATAGAAGGAATTGGGAGGAGCGTGAGATGGTATCCTTGAATGCCATGTGTAGTTCAATTGTGACAAGATCCATTCTTTCTAAACTTAAAGATCCAGGGAGTTTTACTATCCCTTATCATTTTGGCAATAAAGATATTCCTAGATGCCTTTGTGATTTAGGAGCAAGCATTAATCTCATTCCTCTCTCTCTTTTCAGGGACATTGAGCTTGGAGAAGTCATTCCCACTAACATATCACTCCAATTGGTGGATTATTCTATCAAGAAGCCCTATGGAGTGGTAGAAGATGTTCTTGTGAAAGTTGACAAAGTTTGCTTTTCGACTGATTTTGTGGTGCTGGATTTTGAATCAGATAGACAATGCCCTATCATCTTGGGAAGACCATTCTTGAACACCGCAAGGGCACTCATAGATATACATGTTGGTAAGTTGACTTTAAGAGTTAAAAATGAAAAGGTTGATTTTCTCATGTCTGAAGTGATGAAGCAACCTCATAAGGGAGAGATGTGCATGAAGGTGGAGGTTATTAATGACTGTGTAAGGGACCAACTTGAAGAATTGAAGCATATGAGTCTGAAGGAACACTATCAATAGTACATGGTAGAAGACTTAGATGCTATAATTCAGAGCAATGAGCTGGACTGTGAAGACCAAATCCACTAATTTACCTTTGAGAAACCTGAAATCTTAGTGAGGAGTGACAACCCAACACCACCTTCAATAGAAAAGCCTCCTAGACTTGAACTTAAACCCTTGCCTAACCATTTGAGATATACCTTTCTTGGGAGGGGAAACACTTTACCAATCATTATCTCCAACAAGCTTACCATCAAGCAGGAAGAGAGGGTATGTGAAGTGGTCAAGGGGAGAGTTAGAGCAATGGGTTAGCAAATTTCAGATATCAATGGAATCAGCCCCTCACTTGTTATGCACATAATTTACATGGAAGATAGGCATAGAACGGTGATTGAACAGCAAAGAAGATTGAATCCTTACATGAAGGAGGTAGTCAAAAAGGAGATAGTCAAACTTTTTGATGCTGGAATTATCTATCCAATCTCAGATAGTGCATGGGTGAGCCCCATCCAATGTGTCCCAAAAAAGAGTGGTATAATGGTAGTGGAAAGTAAAGAAGGAGAACTCATATCCAAGAGAGTTATGGATGGTTAGAGGGTTTGCATTGACTATAGGAAGTTGACTCCGCCATAAGGAAATATCATTTCCCTCTCCCTTTCATCTATCAAATGCTTAAGAGAATTGTAGGATATGCTTTCTATTGTTTCCTTGATGGATATTCGGGTTACAATCAAATCTTCATTGCTCTAGAAGATCAAGAGAAGACAACTTTTACTTGCCCAGATGGCACTTTTACTTATAGGAGGATGCCTTTTGGGTTGTGCAATTCTCCCGTAACGTTCTAAAGATGTATGATGGCCATATTCTCCAATTTGATTAAAGAC
This sequence comes from Macaranga tanarius, assembly GCA_949673435.1. Classification (NCBI taxonomy): domain Eukaryota; kingdom Viridiplantae; phylum Streptophyta; class Magnoliopsida; order Malpighiales; family Euphorbiaceae; genus Macaranga; species Macaranga tanarius. The sequence goes on from CATIWO010448583.1 coordinate 9,555, forward strand.
ATAATGGAGGTATTTATGGATAATTTTTCAGTCTTTGGTGATTCATTTGAGTTGTGTTTGTTGAATCTTGATAGGGTGCTTAAAATATGTGAAGAAACTAATCTCATTCTCAATTGGGAGAAATGTCACTTCATGGTGGGGGAAGGGATAGTTTTGGGGCATAAGATCTCTTGTAATGGAATTAAGGTGGATAGAGCTAAAACTGAACTCATTGAGAACCTATCACACCCAGCTACTGTCAAAGGCATTAGAGGATTCTTGGGCCACGCTGGTTTCTATAGGAGATTTATTAAGGACTTCTCTTTAATTGCTCGACCCTTGACGAATTTATTGAACAAAGATGTCCCATTTGTGTTTGATGAGTCTTGTGTAAGTGCTTTCAACAATTTGAAGCTTGCTTTGGTCTCCGCTCCAATCCTTTCACCCCCAGACTGGTCAATTCCATTTGAACTCATATGTGATGCTAGTGACCAAGCCATTGGGGTTGTTCTCGACCAAAGAAGAGACAATAAACTCCATGTTATGTACTATGCTAGTAAGACTCTTACTGATGCTCAATTATATTATACAACTATCGAGAAGGAAATGCTTACTATTATATTTAAAGTGGACAAGTTTTGATCTTATCTATTGGAATCAAAGGTGGTGGTCTACACTGATCACGTAGCGTTAAAGCATCTCCTTGCCAAGAAGGATGCCAAGCCTCGACTCATTCGGTGGGTTTTCTTGTTGCAAGAGTTTGACTTAGTGATCAAGGATAAGAAGGGGACTGAAAATGCTCTAGCTGACCATTTGTCAAGACTAGAAAGCCATCCTCACAACGATCAAGATGAGAAGGAAATTGATGACAGCTTCCCCGATGAGTTGCTACTTGCTATTCAACATGTTGCTACCCCTTGGTATAAGGATTTGTCCAATTTATTAGCATGTGAGGTGACTCCTGCAACACTCACTCATCAATAAATGAATAAGTTCCTTCATGATGCCAAATCCTATCTTTAGAATGATCCATTTTTATTCAAATGTTGCGATGATGGCATGATCCGACGGTGCATCCCGGACATGGAGGTATGTGATATGCTCTCTCATTGCCATAACTCTTTGTATAGTGGACATTATGGCCCAACTAAAACTGCCTCAAGAGTTCTTGAATGTGGTTTTTATTGGCCCACCTTATTCAAAGATGAAAAGGAATATGTGTTGTGGTGTGATCGTTGTCAACGAATGGGTAACATTTCCAAAAGGGATGAGATGCCTCTCACTACTATGTAAGAAGTTGAGTTGTTTGATGT
>CATIWO010448666.1:0-13787 GCA_949673435.1 Macaranga tanarius
GATCAAGACCAAATCCTTAGTTCTTCTCAAGTACTTAAGGATAGCCTTAACTGCCACCCAAAGCTCTAAGCCTGGGTTGGATTGAAACCTACTAGTTACACTAATAGCATAGGCAATATCCCTTCATTACAAGATCCCGATATTGGCTAGAGTCATAGTTTAGTCAAACTCTAATTACTTCAATCATATGACCTCATCTTCAATTCAATTCTCGATAAAATATGACTACTACTAGAAACTTTTTTCTATCACCGAAACTTTTTTTGGGTAAGTTAAGCTTGACCTGGCCAGTTACTTATTCATTAAGAATAACTTAGATAGCATAGGATCTTATCCTGGTTCACTCCAGGTAATGAATTCCATTTTAGCCGATCACTCATCCCTACATATAACTAACTAGAGCCACCACATGCCATATACCTATATGCGGCTAGCATAGGTATATAAGCATTAACAAACTCTAACCAACCATATGTGGATGACTATGTCACCTCAGGTCAAAGGACCATATGCACTATTAAGTCCAAGATTGTGATTGTTGACAAAAGTAATTTCCATACAATCACAAATCTTACATCACAGTTTGCTTCACCCATCATATGAGTATCCACATGTCTATTTTGACATCTCATATCAAGTAGCATGAGACTCACTGCCTCCCATTATCGATATTATATACCGATCAAGGAAAATAGATAGAGGTGATTGTCTAGGGATTAATACTACCCTTATATCAATCCAACAACTATAAACATTTATAGTATATGTACTAAATGAGTTTGTCACTCATATTATCAACTCTTGATAATAAACTCATTTAACATAATATAAAGGGTAAATATTCAAATAAACTTAACACTTAATTTAAATGAATATCATTTTATTGCCATGGGGATAAAAGGTACAATGTTTACATACAAGAATAGCCCTAGGACACATCTACACAAACAATATAAATATGTATTTACATCTTTATTTCATATTGCAATTTCCATTACAGCTTTGAATTTTCAATTATCATTTGAGATTCACTGATCACTTTAATTTCTTTCATACTTTACATTCATATGTTCTCAGTTCAGTACATTTTAAACTATAAATTTAGACTTTATGTCTGAGACTTGATGATTTATACACTTTATCTAATATGTCAAAAAAATCATTTCACTTCATATTAATAACTATGTTTCATTTTACATAATTTAGTTGAATCACATGATTTATGGTGTTCACGTATGTTCCTCAATGTTTTGGTTTAGGTTTACGTTCTAAAAATTACATTTTGGTTCATTCATAGTGCAGAAATGAGCTACAAAGATGCCTCCTCAGTACAGAGGCACCGCCCCAGCTCCACTAAGGCGTTACCTGAGTACTGAGGTGCCGCCTGAGTACTAAGGGCATCACTTTAATACTAAGGCATTGTCTTTTTTCATTGAGGTGTCGCCTGATTGTTCAGGCACCACCTGAGTACATCTCAGGCGCATTCGGCACCAAAATTTTAACAAAAACTAACCCAAAAATCTATATTTTTATACCCATGTATACCATAAATGACTATAATACAAGTTTCAGTCTTTTAAGCTCACTAAAACATGCATTTAAATATATATATGCATTGTTTTCTCTAATCAAAAAACACAAATTTCCAATATTATAACTCAAGAAATTCAAACTAAAACTTAAAAAGAAACAATAGAAGACATCCACTCACAAGTTTAGAAGCTCAGAATTAACGAATTGTGAATTTCTTGGAACCCTATCTACAGTATCCTCTTGCTCTTCTTCTTCTTCTTTTCTTTCTTTTCGTTGTTTTTTTCTTTCCTTCTTTTTCTTTTGCTTTTACGTTCTTTAATGCAAAAGCTTACTTTTTTTTCAATCCTTTATTTATTACTCATTCCTTCTTAAATACTCACATACTATTTTTTTTCAATTTAGTACTTAATTTCTTTCAATTTCATCCAATCTCCAATATTGAATTTCACTCTAATTATTTCTCTTTTAAATCCAACTCTCCCAAAACAAAACTTAACAAATATAATTCAAATCTTAAACTATTACTAAATTGTATTAATTCAGTCATGTGGACACAAATGTTATAAATAATCATTTCATAAAATAATAATATAAACATATTCTTGCTTTAAATTGCTTTAGCTATATCAGTAACAAATAGAATACTATATGTTCCCAATTTCTGATACATATAATAGGTAATTTATAAAATATCAATAGTAATTAAAATATTTGATGAAAACTATTTATCAGGAAACATCAGTAAATCACAGAAAAACATTTTATATCCTTTAACATTTATGTACATATACTTTTAAAAACTAAATGTCACACTCATACCCTAACTTTAGGTATATTTTCATTCATATTGCATATCATTTATATACAATATATTTATTAAATTTGAGTATAAGCTAGTATAGATAGTTAGGTTAGTGTATCGGGTTGAGCCATGACTTATACTCGACCAAAGAGTGAAAATATTTGAATTTTTATGATACTTAAAATGAGTACAATTTTTAGAATAAAATGGATTAGGAATAAAAATGAAGTAAAGAATGAGAATTAAAAAGTTTAGGATGTTATGGACTCAATTGTAATAATAGCCATCCTAGAATGCACAAATTAAAGCTTGAGGTTTTATAGGTAACAAAACCATTTCATTAAGGTATAAATGGATATTTTGTAATTTGATATATCCAAATAAGAGTTGAAGTCTTCTTTAATTTGTGGACTATAGTGGCAGCCTTAATTGTTAAGGAGAAAAAAAGGAAAAAATAGGAGAGAGGAAGAAGACAAGTTAGAAAACTACTTGATTCTTCAAGGGAGCTGATCTTTTATAAGTTGAATCAAGAAGTCTAAATTAATTTCAGTCCATTAATCATCTTCCATAAGGCTCTATTAATTGAATTGGTAAGTAATTTTAAGTATTTTGGTTGATTTAGTCTAGGGTTTATAAGCTACTGTTCTCAGGTTTGGTAACTCTAATTTTTCAATCTTATTGATTTGATCATATCTTAAGCTAGGAAGCTTGAAATTGAGTTTCTTTAATGATATGGAATCTTTGAAGAGTTATCTAAATCTTTTCTTCATTGAGGTTGAGCTGATTCAGTCTCTATATTAGTATAATCAGAGGAAATATTTTATTGCTCAATTCGTTAATGTAGTTGAGCAGATTGTACTTCAACCTCTATAACTGTCTTTGTGGTTATCTAATTGAAGTGATATTTTTTTGGCAAGTACTAGACATATAAATCTAGATCCGTTTAAAATTTGAGCTCAAAATTCCTTCTCTATAAGTCTAGAAATTTTTCAAAGTTAGGCCTGAAATAGCCCTTTTAGAACATATGGGTCAGATTTGCAGAGTTGAATTGATTTGCATGTTTTACACATCATTTGGGGGCTGCATGATTAGGGAAGTATATAGATTTATTATATTGATGATTTATAAATGCAATTGCATATGTTAGGTGCTGGAAAAGGAAAGGAAGGTGTTGGTGCAAATTGATCAAATCGGTGATCAAGTTGTGTGTGTTTTGTAGGCTATTTTGGTGAGTAGATATTTAAGCCTTTTAAATCTTTTTATAACAATAATAAAATAATATTTTTAATGTTATTTTATGAAACTGACTTGATGTATTAGAATAATTTCAATTCAGCCTTGTTGATACTTGAATTATATATTTTAACTTCAAACTTTCAAGATTACAATTTACAAGTTAAATGTGTTATTACTATATGCTTGTTTTGGTAATCTGATTTGAGAATATTTTAGTTACTTGATGGTTTGAGATTAACTTGGTTTTCTTACTTTGGATTATGATGAGTGGTGTTTGAATTTGAATACTTTATTAAATAATGATTGTGATAGAAATGCTTTGACTAGTAGTTTAATGGAAATGGTATTTGGTTTATGTATTACCACCCTATATAAGTTGTGTGGATGTGCTCAGATTATATATGCACATTTGAGATTGGGTTGGTTGTTATTGCACAATAAATAACAGGGCACTTGATTGTAGGATGGTAAAGGGAGAAGGGTCATTTCGTGCTAACATAGTTGAAGGGTTAGCCTTCAAGTGTACCTAGAGATTGAGTTTGTGATGGCCTGTATGTTATGGTCGGGTAGTGATGCTTGTTATACGAATGGTTAATATATATAAAAGGTTGTATTAATGTTTGCAATGGCATGTGTTCTACTTGGCTAAGTTTTGTATAAGTTTGAAAGCAAGAATGGCTTCAATGTTTCAAGTGGATTATAATATGATTTCAAATACTCTAGTATTTAGATTTGAGAAGTTTTTAGTGTTTGGTTTAACTAAATTTTTTTCTGCTTGATATATCTATTCATTGAAAATTTTTGTACTTATTTTACTCTATTTTATAAACTTTTTCAGATAACAGGGCTTGATAATGGGTGGATTGAGCTAAGAGAGTGTGTATAGAAGTTTTAGAGTAAGGTTGGCCAGCATCCTTGTTAGAGAAGCCTTGTACTTTGTTTGTTAATCTTGCTCTGATAAATATTGTAAAAGAGTATAAACTGAGGTTAGATAATAGTGGCTAGACTTTATGTAAACCAAATATTTGTAAACATGTTTTATACTACTTTAATGATGTTAGCTATTATGTTTTTAGTATATGAACATGAATATGAATCTAGTTTTAAAAAGTGTGGTTTCCTCTACTTCTCGTTTACCTGGTACTATAGTTCTTATACTTAAACTCATCAACTTGCAAAATTTCTTATTTTCTAAATATATTATCTAAATAATATCAAACCTTTCCAAGATATTATTTCAATTCTATTAGCATATGTAATTATATTTATAACGTAATTTGACTAAATTAATTGGTTTGTTGAATGGTTGGTTATAAATGTCCATCTCGGGCTACATGAGATGAGGTGTGATACTAAAGTTATAGGTTTAGCCACTCACCTGAGCTTGCTGAGCCAAAAACTAGCTAGTTAGACCTGACCTAGGCTTTATAGCTGCGACAGGTTTTGATCCTAACATTTAAGAAGCAAAATCATAAGATTATGAGCTTCCTATCTAAATTCTACTTAGTCTAGTTGATATATGGTTGGTTGGTATGGTTTATAACCCTAAAAACGGTCTAAAAAAGCTTTCAAAAAGGTCTAGAGGCGTTAGAAGACTACTGAGGTGCCTCCTTAGTGTACTAAGGCACCATTTTAGTACACTGAGGCACCTCCTCAGTACTGAGGGGCCTCCTCAACTCACTGAGGCACCTCTTCAGTGCTTAGGTGCTGGCTTCACACACTGAGGCACCTCCTCAGCATTGAGGCATCGCCTGATCAGCATACAAACGAACTGCAGCAACCAAAAACCTCCATTTTTGCATATTTTGATCATAATTCACCACCAACACCACATCCTAAAAAGCATACACTTACAGAGGTCTATTTCTTGCCTAACTACAGCCTCTAACTTAATTAAATTATCAAAACATGCAAATTCTAACAAAATTCAAAAGTTTGGAAATAAAACAAAAATAAATTCATTTACCTCAAATGCTTGAATTCAACACAAATCTTAATTTTATAAGTGTAAGCTTAAGGAGAAATTGTTGTTGTTTGCAAAGAAAAGCTTGAGAATAAGAAGAAAAGAAAGAAAAGAAAAATTTTGTGATGGAAGCCATGAAAATGGGTTTAAAACGTAAGGAAGAGGAAGAGCTACAGTGCATTCCTCCTTTTTTAAAAATGAATAACCCTCAATAACCTAATAGGTCCTCAAAATTATATTCTAATCCTATAAATTATTATAGGCCGATTACCCTCTAGAGCATGATATTACACATAAATTTTAATGTATATGACTAATAAACAATTAACTTGTACAATTAGCTATATAGATATAATCTTCGTGGCTATAAATTATATTTAGCTACAATTTTTATGTTCATGGAAAAATTTTGTAGTTGTATGTGTAAATTATAGTAGTGTCATTCTTTAATATTTTTTACAAAATTTTGAATTTTCTTAAATAACTTCTCTTCACTTTCAATTTCTATAAAGAAGTTAACTATTCTTGATATGTGGCACATATGCATTTCTTATCTTGTAACTCGATTGTTAATTCATGAATTTTTTTCCTTTTCATCGTACAAAATGAATAGAATGAAACCTTATGTAACATACATTTTTTATATCTAGAAATTCATCTCATAAAAATTGTTTTACATCAAGAACCTTTCAATGGTACCATTTTGTATATCCAATAGGGAAATAACATTATTAAGATCTACAATCAAAACTTATAAGATAAATGAATACATAAGAAAAACATGTTTAAACATCAAGATTTGCAAAGCACATGGAAAAAAAAAAGAACTAAATACATAAAATACAACACATATAACAAGTTTTTTATGGTTACAATAATAGCATAGGCACCTATGATTTGATGATAGGCACTTATTTTTAACCTCTTAAAAGAAGAATGCTAGCACAATTTGGTTCTGTTACAGGTATATAGCAAAACTCTTTTAAAGTACTTAGTAGAAATTCCTCAGGTTCTGCCTTTTTTTCTTTTTTTTAGGTAGGGGGATGTAAACATGTTCAAAGTTTATTCTTAATGTTTTCTCCTAATTTGGATAGTTAATGATTTTGGATTTTCATATAGGTAGCTTAGTTGCTTTTATCTTTAGATTATATGTGTAGATTTTGGTATTGACTTTTTTACAAGGATGTGTACCTATTATTTGCATTTCATGACTTGGCTATTGACTATTGTTTCAATTATTAGTGGGTTGGATCATTATTTGTTGCTTCAAATTGAAAAATTAAAATTTTTTACAGTACTTGATGCAGTGGCAAAATGAATCCTCTTAATCAGGTTAGCCATAATTATTTTCTATATATTAACTAGGGAATAAAGATCAATTTGATCCCTCAACTTTTTGCCAAATGTCAAAGTAGTCCTTTTGCACCTTATGGGGTCAATTTAGCCTCTAAACTATCTAATAAAGATCAAATAAGCCCTAATAATAACACTTTCCCCCTTATTTTTTGACAGGTAAATAGAAGACCACCTAAACATTTGCAAACACATCCCTAATATTTTACTTAGTTAACAAATTAGTCCTCATTTTAGTTAAAAAAATATTTTTAACAAAAAATTAAAATTTTCAAATTATATTTAAAACCAAAATTCTTTTTATACTGTATACATTTAATTATCCACTAATATTATGGGTATTTTGGAATATATACATTTTAATTTGTATATATATTAATTTTATTAAAAAATATTTTTAACAAAAAGTTAAAATTTTCAAATTATATTTAAAACCTAAATTCTTTTGAGGAAATTTCAAAAAATGGCATGTTTAACCAGACTTCTTTCTTTTACAGTTGGGCACTTTTTTTTTAGACTTAATTTTTATGTTTTCAGTTTTGATCTGCATTTCTTTTATCTTTCTAAAATGACATTATCGGCGTTTTGATTCTTCATAGCAAGACAGAGAAAATGCTCCAACTTCCATTATTATATATGTTTCTCTTATGCAAGTAGTAGATATGGCTGGCACGTACACCACCGACAGCGGCGATGGTAGAGGAGCAATGGCTGGAACAGGAGAGATCATGCTGTTCGGCGTAAGAGTTGTGGTTGATTCCATAGGAAAAAGTGTCAATTTGAATAACTTATCTCAGTCCGAACAACCTCCTCCGCCTCCTCCTTCTGCTGCTGCTAATAATAATAATAACAACAATAAGAATAAGGACAAGGAGAACATGTATTGTCGCACGGTTTGTGGAGTTTCTTGGAAGGGATGATTAGCCACATTTACAAGTATTAATTGCTTGAACCAGTTCTTTCTGTAACACTCGTACCCTCGAGCATAAGTTGGATATTATATATATAGATAAGCTAGAGTTTAGAATCAAGTCGAGGTTGGTACTTGATTAAGGAGTTAGAATTTTTAAATTTTTATAACACTCAAATTGAGTAAAATTTAGTGGGAATAAATAATATGATGTCAAATTGAAGTAAAGTTGAGGACCCAAGTTTCAAGGAAAGATATAGACTCAGTCGAAAAGATTGAATGGTTTACATGGAAGAATTGGAAGCTTGAGGATTTATAGGTAACTTAACCTTTTTTTAAGGAGTTAAATTGATATTTTATGATTAAATATATTTTAATTATTGTTAGAAGTCTCTCTTCATCATGGACTTTTTGTTTATATTCTTTGATATTCTTAAGCTTAAAGGGAAGAGATAAGAAATATTGACTTATATGAAAAAAAAAAAAACACTTATCCTTAGAAAGATTGAGCGAGTGGATTAAGAGAGGTTGAATTTTCTTAAAGAAAGATCTTGTTTAGGCTATAATCAGTAGTCTTCTTAATTTAAATCCAGTTCTTGGTAAGTTATTTGGGTGTTTTGATGCTTTTTAGCTAAGTTTTATAGTTGCAGAATTCGTGCCTATTTCCTGTGAAATTTAGTTTCAGTATTTTGACCATAACTTGACTTAGCAAACTCTAAATTAGAAGTGGTTTAATTCTAAAAAACTTTGGAAGAGTCTTCTACAAATTTTTAGTTTTGAGAAAAGGCTGATTTTATGTTTATGATGGTGAATTAAAGCCATACTTTTTATTACTCATGCTGACAGAGCAATTGACTTGATTGGATTTAGTCATCCATAATGTTTTCCATGATTGTCCAAATTTAATGAAATTTTTACAGTATATAGTTAACCTATAGATATAATTCTGATAAATATTTGAGCTTATAATTCCTTGTCTATAAGTTGCAGTAATTTTTTGAAGTTATAGTTGGAAACAACCCTTTTAGGATAAATAAACTTGATTTGTAGAGTTGAGTTGGTTTACCCTTTTTCCATATGATTTGGGGGCTGTATTATTAGAATAGTATACGGGATTGTTATATTGATAATTTATAGATAATATTTATGTGTGTTAGGATTTGGAAAACACAAAGAAGGTGTCGATGCTAACTAGAAAGTTAGTAAAGAAGGTTGTGTGTTTATAAGCTAGTTTGGTAAGTAGATAACAAGCCCTTTAAAAATTACTTTTATACCTTATAAAAGTTGATTCTACTTGTATTTAATGATTTTGGAAGTAATTGATAAGTGATGATTTTGTTATGTTTGTAATGTTAGTTGGGTGTTAGTATGAATAATGGTTGGAATGACTTGTGTTGATAAATTCTGTAGTTTTAGTTGGATTGATAAATTCTTGAGGTGGATTTTTTATTTTGTAAGAAAATAAAGATTTGTAATGTTATATGCTAAATTAAATGTTTCTACTTGCGATTAGAGTTATGAAACAAATTGAGTGTTATTTATTTTAAAAGTTGATTATGATTTTACAATGGATTTTATATAATTATTTTACGCTTGCTTGTCTACTTACTGAGTATTTCTGTACTCACTATTTTTCTTTTAATAAAATTTTTCAGTTGACAAATGCTAAAAGTCTTGTGAGGTTGGACTTGAAGTTCAATCCATGGTTGGCCAACAGTTATAGTCTATTATTATTTTATCGTAGTAATATATTATTTTAATGTAAGTAATAAATTGTAATTTAATTAGTATGAGCAGTTTCATATTTGATTTACAGTTTTATTTCATATATTAAAATTTGATTTATGTAATGAGCTTAATAGTTTGGATGGTTAGTTTAGTCCACTTCGTGCTAGGTTAGGCGGGGTGTGACAATTTTGGTATTAGAGCTTTAGTTTGATGATCTTGCAGACATTGTTGAGTTATTATTAATGGTTGTGTGCTCATAAGGTGCTAATTTAATTATGTTCTAGAGTTTATCACCTGTGTGGAAAGGTGATAGAGTTAGAGGTTAAGACCAAAGCTCCTGAGTTTGAGATTTTTATAAATGTTGGCCAACCAAGTCATCGTTTTGCAATCATTCTCAAATGGGAATGTACTGATGAGGTTATAGATGTAAATTATGAAGTAATTTTGAATTCAAATTTTTTTTTCTAAAAAGATGTGATTTACTTGTTTGTGTTATTTGCAATATTAAATTCTGAGTTAATTTGAATTGATAATTGAGAAGCTTGATGATTATATATTGTTACTTGTGAAATGAATTCAAAAATGTTCAAATTGAATTGTTTTGTGCTAAGATTGCTTTTGATAAAGGAATATAATTTGGTTAATCGGTGTAAATGATATTTTGACAAGTTAATTGATATTATTTTAAATTAGATGAGAAAATATTTGTAAGAAAAATTCCTTACATATAATTACTGATATTATATAACTATATATATTATGTGTTTTGTTACATATTACTTAATCATAATGATAGTCATCAAATGTTGATGCACAATTTGAGTTTATATTTTTATACTAACACATGGAATAAAGTTGGTTATAAAGTACAAACAGTGCTTGTGACGTAAGCTGTGTTTGATTTATTTTACCATTGTAAGTGTATACATTGTAATAAGAGATAGATTGATAATTGATTATTAATCTATGTTTGAAAAAGGTGAATTGTTATGATAATATATGGCTTTGGTAAATTCAGATGACTTTTATGATTTACAGCACTTTAAATATTATAATCAAGGTTAGGTGAATTAGTATTATGTGTTGCTAAATTAATAGTAATATTGGAAAGATAATTTTATAAGAATGTGGAATAATAATATGTAATCTATTTGTATGAATCATTTAATAATGAAAATAATGTTGTGTAGAATGTACACTGAAGTGTATGTGAACAACAAATTGAACTGGAAACTAATAATTAATTTGGAAATATTTAGTGATTTACTGAGTCAATAAGATGGGTATATGATATACTGAGAAATGTAAATATTAATAAAGGTTAAGAAAAATGTGACGTCTGTCATGCCATTGCTTTGAATTCATTTATGAAAAAGTTATTTTTATGAGATTTGATTTGTACAAAAGAAAATATTCAGTTAAATTCTTGATTTTTTAAAGGCAATTTGAAGGCTATTATAAATGGAATTTAAGAAATTTTGAGAATATTTTTATTTAACTGGAAAGAGGAATGTTTCGGTACAACATTCAAATTTGGTTTAAATGAAAATAGATGATTTGAGAAGTGAAAAAAAAATTTCTTGAGAAGTATCAAACTAATTTTGGAATATGATATGACAAACCCATTATTTAAAGTTTATAGTACAAAGGATGCAAGTGTCTAGACAAGTTAGGGAACATAACATTTAGGAATGCATTTTTCATACATTCATTCATCATATTTCATCATTAATCATCTATGCATACATGTAGAACATAATGCATTAGAAAACCTGGGCCTGATACGAGTATTTGGAGTGCATTGATTTAAGATTTATCTTTGTGATGTGGTAATTGAGAGGTGCTGAGGTAGTGATATGCACCTGACATTATGCACTGAGATAGTGATATGCACATAGGAGTTATTTGTTTTGTGGTGCTAATATGACATAAGGCTGAGTCCTGATCGATGGTCGGTGAAGGGAGAAGGGTCGAACCTTACTAATGGAGTAGAAGGGTTAGCCGTCAGGTGGCCTTAAAAGGGTATTTGGCTAGGTTGTAAGTCAGTGTTGTGTTCCTGATTACAGCTTAGAGTTTTGATGGATTATTAAAGGGATGTATATCATAGTTATTCAATTTTGGTACAATTTTGACTATGATTTTAAAAATATTTTATATTGTTGATTTTACATGGTTTAAATGATGATTTCAATATTTCTTTTTGAAATCAATTTGAATACTTAATATTGATTTGGCAATTATCAATTGAAAAGAGATTATTCAATTGTGATGGATATTGTGAGGAAGTTTACATGAATGACAATGTTGAATGTCCTAATATTTATTGAGTACAAATGGAATCTAAAAAGTGGATGGAAAAGATTTGAGAAACATGATATTGATGATAAACGAGTATTTGATTTAAAGGTATATGTTTATACCCTTGCACCTTTGAAGATTTGATTGCGAAATTATTGAATTTTTTTTAAAAGAATAGAGTTTACTTATATTTTTGGAATTTGTTTATTTATTAAAAATATGGCATTAGCAAAGACATCACTAAAAGTTGAATCACGGAATCAGCTGAGAAAGAACTAGAAGTATTGGAAAGTATGTAGTAAAAAAAAAGAATAATACTTATATTAATATAATGATCAGAGTGTGCAACAGAAGCATAAATGTTGATTCATTGATGAGTCTTATTTGCATAAAAATTTCAAGTGAAACTAATTTTACTACTATTTATGCTAATAAAGTGATTGTGTAATGGTAGTTTGAGAATATATTAGAATTTTGATGATTTGGATAAAGGATTAGTAAGCAATTAAGATGTTATAATGATATGCAAGCGTTGCAAGATGAATTCTATAAATTATAGCATTAGCAATAGTTTGCATGCTTAGTGTGCAGAATTTCGGGGATGAAATTCTTTAAGGTAAGAAGAATTGTAACACCCGTACCCTCGAGCATAAGTTGGATATTGTATATATAGATAAGCTAGAGTTTAGAATCAAGTCGAGGTTGGTACTTAATTAAGGAGTTAGAATTTTTAAATTTTTATAACACTCAAATTAAGTAAAATTTAATGGGAATAAATAATATGATGTCAAATTAAAGTAAAGTTGAGGACCCAAGTTTCAAGGAAAGGTATGGACTCAATTGAAAAGATTGAATGGTTTGAATGGAATAATTGGAAGCTTGAGGATTTATAGGTAACTTAACCTTTTTATTAAGGAGTTAAATGGATATTTTATGATTAAATATATTTTAATTATTGTTAGAAGTCTCTCTTCATCGTGGACTTTTTGTGTATATACTTGGATATTCTTAAGCTTAAAGGGAAGAGATAAGAAACATTGACTTATATGAAAAAAAAAAAACACTTATCCTTAGAAAGATTGAGCGAGTGGATTGAGAGAGGTTGAATTTGCTTGAAGAAAGATCTTATTTAGGCTGTAATCAATAGTCTTCTTGATTTAAATTCAGTTCTTGGTAAGGTTATTTGGGTGTTTTGATGCTTTTTAGTTAAGTTTTATAGTTGCAGAATTCGTGCCTATTTCCTGTGAAATTTAGTCTCAGTATTTTGATCATAACTTGAGTTAGAAAACTCTAAATTAGGAGTGGTTTAATTCTAAGAAAATTTAGAAGAGTCTTTTACAACTTTTTAGTTTTGAACAAGGGTTGCTTTTGTGTCTATGATGGTGAATCAAAACTATATTTTTTATTGCTCATGCTAACATGGCAATTGACCTGATTGGATTTAGTCATCCATAACGTTTTCCATGATTGTCCAAATTTAATGAAATTTTTACAGTATATAGTTAACATGTAGATATAAGTTTGATAAATATTTAAGCTCATAATTCTTAGTCTATAAGTTGCAGTAATTTTTCAAATTTACAGTTTGAAACAGCCCTTTTAGGATAAATAAACTTTATTTGTAGAGTTGAGTTGGTTTACCCTTTTTCCATATGATTTGGGGGCAGTATTATTAGAATAGTATATGGGATTATTATATTAATGATTTATAGATACTATTTACGTATGTTAGGAGTTGGAAAAGGCAAAGAAGGTGTCGGTGCTAACTAGAAAGTTGGTAAAGAAGGTTGTGTGTTTATAAGCTATTTTGGTAAGTAGATAACAAGTGTAACACCCGCCTTAAAACATACGTAAGTATGAAGTATGTAATATATTTTATGCATGCTAGATGGTGGGGTTTAATTAAGTTTAAGATTGTGTTGGAATGGTAGAAAGGGACTAGAGTGTAAGGGCTTGATAGTAGC
>CATIWO010448684.1:0-31539 GCA_949673435.1 Macaranga tanarius
TCTAAAGTCTTCCTCCATAATTACATATTATCACCAAATATCATAATAATAATAACACACATTTATCACTTATCACTTAATAACTAATATTCTAATTAAATATCACCAAAATAACCAAATGTATCCTTAATGAAATGGGCATCTTACACATTACCCCAAAACTTTAGATAAGTGACAATTCACTCCAAACTCCCTTTTCAATTGGATCCTTCTCTACACTTATACTCATTCTTAAACTTAAATAAAGTGCATTATCTAACATGCATAAAATGCCATTCATACGTCATAAATACGTAGGCTAAAATGACGGGTGTTACACATAAACTTACCAATTGATGTTCCAATAGCTTGTAATACTCCTAAAGCTTCCCAAAATTCTTTTTAGATGATAAAAGAAAGATTAAAATCTCTAAACCCTTATCAAAAATCACTCCTCCTCTTCCTTCTAAAATTTTCCTCTAATATTTATACACATACACATATACATACACATACACATGTACTCACTAACAACCCTCCACTTATACACATAATTGACTAAGTAATTATAAAAGATTTAATTAAAGAAAACTCTAGATTTTTATGGAGATTTATCACCAAAATATCTATTTCACCCTTTAATAAAATGAGAATATTACATGTCACCTTATAAGCTTCTAATTATGACAATCTAATCCAATCTTCATTACAAATAGGTCCCTCTCCATAAATTATAAACATATTCAAACTTAAATTAAGTCCACAATTCTTCTATATACATAAAGTGCAATATATAAGGAAGGAATATGTATACTAGAATACGGGTGTTACATTTCTTTCCTCCTTAAAAAAAAAAAATTTCATCCCCGAAATTGTTAACTCATCGAATAAACAATACTTCTTGAACTCAATTTCTCTTTATCTTTATTACATAAGCTATCATAATATCTTTCGATTTCTGAATCATACGTTTCAATCATTCAACTCGAATCTCTGTCCAGCATACTAAATGATAGTACTTCATGCCATATCACACTTTATAATATCATATTCTAAATTTCATCATATTCCCAAATGTATACAATAACATAATCACAATATTCAACATTATTCCTTGTCATCTTCGATTTGGTATCATTGACAAGCACAATTTCTTTATGAAGTTTAACATTCTGCTTTCAAATAATAACTTCTTCTATGATTCTCTTCATTGTCAACCACCAAGTAGAAGACTTTAGACCCTAATGTTGTCTCAATTCAACACCTTCTGTTAAGTATATACTTTAATTTCTTGATATTTATTGAACATTAATAATGATTTCCCGTATAACTATTGCCTTCAAATTTTCAATGTTAGAACAATAATAGCAAATTTAGTATCATGTGATGAGATATTCATTTCATGAGACCATAGTTTTATAACTGTCCAAATATAACGGTCACACACATATTCTATCTCTAATCTTGAAATCTTAACATAACCCATTAAGTTTTCATCCCCAATCAATAATGCAAACAAAAGAGTAGTAGTAGTTATTTTTCTTTGCTTCCCAAATCTTCATTGACTAGCTTTAATTTTTTTTTCTTCATAATTAAGCACACAAGATAGCATATTCTTCCATCCCATAACTTTTATTTACTGCAGTAATATATAGCTATGTCTTCTATAAAGCCGTTCAATATGTCCTTCTTAACTTAATAAATAAATAGATAAGAGTACCTTTCAAAGTTACTATCACCCCGCTTTTAATTCCGTCTTGAGTACCGTTGTAGTGGCTTTTAATTAATCAAGTAAATCTTCACTAAGTTGTTGTTCAATTATTCATAACCAACACATAACCACACACTGTCATCTTCTACATTAATAAGTTGAGTTTAATGTTTTTCCCATAATAAATTATTCAATTTATCAATCTATCTTTTTCAATTTCAAGTTTGCTTTCCGATACTAAAACAATTTTCAATAATTCTTTCAAATCATATCAAGAATTCTCTAATTATAATATATCTATTCCTCTTTGTTAGCCTTCCTTGAATCTTCGACATTAGTAGTATAAATTTCACAATCACCTCAAATCACAAAAAATGAAACCGCAGTGAAAATCAAACAATATGTATAATTCCTCTATTACCTACTATTATTATCTTCCTCTGCCTTGGAACATCTGTATGTACTTTTTCTATATAATAATTTACCATAATATAATAGTTCCATTTCCCCTCTATTCTCAAAATATCACTAACTTTCTTTTCATTTCCTGAACTATTGTGTTCACCATATTAGTTTTTATTTAAAGCAAAATCCCATCATCAAGTTGATGATCATATAATCTCGACAAGCATAAAAATATTCATGCCATATTTTAAGCAATTTAAATATAATGCATACTCATACAAATAAATATATGAATTTGAAAACTGATATGTCAGCACCAATGCATTTTAGATGAGTATAGTATGTGTACCCGCGTCTCTATTTATTATTGCAAGAGTTTCTTATCTTATGAGGCATACGTTCTTGCTTGACTCTGAGTTTGACCTTTAGACCCAGTTGCTATTGTTGTGCTATTTCCATTTCCTCTCTTTCTTTGACCTTTTCCTCGGTGGTTCTGTGGTATATTTTCCTCGACACTACTTTAATTCATCATTTGAGATTCTTCATCATTTTTCTTTATTGGACAATCTATGATAAAATGTCCGGGTTGTCTATAATAAAAGCACACTCTTAGTTTAGTTCTCTAATATTCTTCCAAATAAAATTTATCATAACTATTGCACATTGAAGCTGTTGTACCATCTATAGATTTGCTTTTACCAGTATCTTCTCGATTATTTATATTTCTAGAACCCATACTGTATGATTATTTCACTGATTGATCAAACTGGCTCATCCTACTTTTCTTAAATCGACTTTGTTGAGTTCCAGTGCTTTTAAAAGATACATTATCACCTATCTCAGTTGATGTAGTGAATGCACTCGTAGTTCTCTTCTTTTTGGTATCCAAAATATTTCTTTCTAGTATAGGTTCCTCAACCCGAAGTGTCGCTTCCAAAAGATCTCTATAGGTTGGTGACTTTACTACTATTCTTTCTCTGATTTCAAGATTTAGTCCCTTTTCAAATCTGCTTCTTTTTAGTTCATCAGTGGCTACTTCTTCCGGTGCATATTTCGATAATCTCACAAATTCAACTTCATAATCAGCCACAGATAAGTTATTTTGCTTCAATTCAAGAAATTCAATTTTCTTCCTATCTTTGTATACAATCGACATATATTTATATGAGAATTCTCTTAAAAAGTCCGCCCAGGTTAATAATATTGGCATATTTCTACTTCCCGGTATGGTTTCCCACCAATCTAGTACATCTTGCTCAAATAAAGACACTGTATAACATACTCTCTTCTCAGTAGTACATTCAAATCGATCTAGCATCCTTTTTATGTTTCTCATCCACTCTTCTTCCACCATTGGATCAGTAGTTCCAGTAAAAACTTTAGCACCATGTTTTCTTATCTTTTTATAGTTATCGTCAAGAGTGCTTTCAGTTGGTTTTTAAGCTATCTCCCTCATAACTTAAATAAAGTCTTGTATAAATGAAGGATAAACAACTTGTGAAGGAGGAGATTATGGTTGTAACTGTTCATGTTCAGGTGCATCTAATACATGCATAGGTTCTTACCTATGTACAGACTCAGATGACTCTTCTGGGCCAATGCGAGACGCTTGGTGTCCCTCCATCCTGATATAGTTTAACACACATCAACTATATACAACTCATGATTTATGCATCATATGCCATGAATGAATCACATTCTTATGCCTAAAGAAATCTAATCCCTACTCTGATACTACTAAATGTAACACTCTAATTACTTACTAAAATACGTGGCACACTCAGGAATTTTTCTCAATGAACAAGTACATTAAACATTACTAAACTGTATATAGTAAAATTTCATCAATACAAAAACACCAATCAGTGAAATGAACACAAGGATGATGAGTGAATGCACTAAGCTCGTCTCTGGCCCACCTGATGTCTTTAGTGAAATGCAACATTGACTCATTTATTACTTATCCTGAAAAATTTAGATGTAAAGGTGTGAGCTTGCTACTTAATAGGTAATGACCAATACAACTATATATATATATCAACTTCTTAATAACTAATTAAAGTAACATTAAACTAACTTATATACCAAGTGTACAATGATCAATTATTCAAGCATAAATATCACTTAAAAGTGTATCACTAAGTCATTTTAAGAAATTAAAATCAGTTTAGGGTCAAAATAAAGTAAAAGCATCACCAGGCTGCACACAGAGCCTGGCACTCTCCAGTCACTGGCGACTGCCAGTGGCTGCCTGATCCAGGAAACTGGCCATCACCAGTGGTTCGGGGCAAGCGAAGGTCTAAACTAACCATATTATAGTATAATCAATCAATTAACACGAACAACTTAACTATACCCAAACATAAGCTCAGAATTAATTAGAAACATCTCAAAAGTACACATAACATATTAATTCCATTCTTAAAATATATTTCATACAATCAATCACAACTTCTATCAATCATACACACTTCCAACTCATCATTTAAAATAACATTTAACAAAGATTCACGTGCAGTCATAATCTCAAGCATACATTCAAGGTACACCTATTTTAACACACCACATCTAATCACATTGGCTTATTAACCACTTAGTACTACCATTATAGTGTCATTTGCCTTACCGACGATTAGCCAATCGACGTAATCATCATTTTATATTATCGACGATCACTTAGCCAATCGATAAAATTATTAATACTCTTGTTAATGGATACTTAGCCAATCAATATAATTAACATTTAATATTATTGACGGTCACTTAGCCAATCGATATAATCATCATTTAGTATTGTTAACGGACACTTAACTAATCGATGTCATCATCACTTAATATTATCGAAAGACAGTTAGCCAATCGACATAATCATCACTTAGTATTGTCGACGGACACTTAGCCAATTGATGTCATTATCACTTAATATTGTCGAAGGACACTTAGCCAATCGACATCATCATCACTTAATATTGTCGATGGACATTTAGCTAATCGACTTCATCATCATTTAATATTATCGACGGACACTTAGCCAATCGATGTCATCATCACTTAATATTGTCGATGGACACTTAGCCAATCGATATAATCATCACTTAGCATTGTCGATGGACACTTAGGTAATCAACATCATCATCACTTAATATTGTCGCCGGATACTTAGCCATCGACATCATCATCACTTAATATTGTCGACTGACACTTAGCCAATCGACAAAATCATCACTTAGCATTATCGATGGACACTTAGCCAATCGACATATTTATTATTTAACATCAAAGGTATGATTAAATATATATTATTCTCCCCCTCGTAGTCTTACTGTTTATTTCACATCATGTCCACATTTGCTCACCAACATAGCATCATTAATATCCAATGGACTAAACTCAAATTCATAATACGTACACACTTACAACCATAAATTCAATATTATCACATTTTATGTTTACCATATTCAAACGCATACCTCACAATAACTACATCAACCCCACTCTATATGCAATTATTAATCATGTAGTAGCATATCATAATATTCTTACATTCCATGTCACAAGAATCATAATTCATCCAATATACTCAAAATTTAATTATAATAATAACTTATCTTTTCAATCTCAATCACATAAAAGTAATAAACAAGTAAAATTCACACATTTCTTTTATTATTATTATGAGTCTATATTATCCATATGCGTCTCTTATCATTGATAGTACATATATAAGACCAAGTCCACAATATATTCACTTAACATGTTACACAAGCATATTATTCACATACAATCCTTAGTTTATCAACTACTCACTACACCCACTAAAACAAGTTTAATATTTTATTAACAATATTAAACATCATCTTGCTTCTCATTCATTATATATTATTCAATTACTCAAGATAATAATCCTATATTATTACAACTATATCATGTAAGAGAAATCATATATATATTATATTAGTAATTAATTACCAAAGGTACTTCCCAAACTTTAAATCAAAAGAGTTTTCCCTAGTTAGTTGTATTTATTCTTGCCTCTTGTAGTTCCTATACATATCCACATATCAAACACACATGAAACACATCATACTTGCACTTAAGTTCAACTAGTGCAATCAGTCACCTTAAGTTTAACATGCTCAAATATTATATATATAAGTCTTATGACTATGATTTTATTACACAAGCTAGGATTTTGTGTCTAATTTCATTTCCAATTGGAAATACTCAATTTGGACATGTATAAAATTAATTATGGATTTTTGAATACTAATAGGTCATACAGGAAATCACAGTGAGCAATAAAATGTCTGGTTCTGTTAGACCATCTTAACAATAGATTCAGTTCAAACTCAAAACATAAAAATTGTAGAGGACTCCTTAAAGTTTTTAAAAAATTAAATTTTGCTTAATTTGAATTCTACAACTCAAGATATGATAAAAATTCTAAGACTGAACAATTCTATGACAGAGCACAAATTTTGGTCTTAATAAAACCTAATTCCAAATAATAAATATGGATGCATAAACTTACTAATTGATGTTCCAACAGCTTGTAATACTCCTAAAGCTTCCCAAAACTCTTGTTAAATGATAAAAGAAAGATTAAAATCTCTAAACCCTTATCAAAAATCACTCCTCCTTTTCCTTCTAAAATTTTCCTCTAATCTCTACATACATACACATATACATACACACACATATGTACTCACTAATGACCCTCCACTTGTACATATAATTGACTAAGTAATTATAAAAGATTTGATTAAACAAAACTCTAGATTGTTGTAGAGATTTATCACCAAAATATCCATTTCACCCCCTAATGAAATGAGAATGTTACATGTCATCTCATAAGCTTTTAATTGTGACAATCTAATCCAATATTCATTACAAATAAGTCCCTCTCCATAAATCATAAACATATTCAAACTTAAATTAAGTCCATAATTCTTTTATATATATAAAGTGCAATGTATAAGGAAGGAATATGTATACTAGAATGCGGGATGTTATAGTACCAATCTCAAACCATCTGGTAGCTCTCGACGTTCAAATATCTTCCTTCCTGTTATAATGTATTTCCCAAGGAAATTTTGACTGAAATTCCCTAAAGTCTTCTTATTTTTATTTTAAATTCTAAAAAATCCCCAAACTAATTACCTCATATTTCTTCTTTTTCTCTTTTTCTCTTTTCTTTTTTTTTCTTCTTCTCTCACCATAACCGCCCAAGTTGCCCATGTCACCTATGATGTCCATGAAGCCACCACTACCACTCTTCCATCTACTGCTTTTACTATTTATGAAGCTGACGCTGCCAACATCCACGCTGCGCTACTACCGCTACTACCATCAATGTCGGAGGAAGGGAGGAGGCCGACGCTGCCGAAGAACACACCACCATTACTGCTGCAATAGTCGACGATGACGACGCTGAAGGGCACAATACTGGGTTAAAGATCTCACCCAAGGCTGCTGCTACACCTCACGCTGCACCATGCAGCACCATTGCCACCCAAGCCGCTGCTGCCATCTCTTCCTCTACTAGAACTGAGAGAAGACTATCGACTACCTTGTTAGGTTTCGTTGCATATCCCACTACCTCTAGTGATTTTTTCATGCAGAAACCTCCATTCAAAATCTACTACAAGAGGAAACGCCCAAGTAAATTTTATTTCATCTGTAGCTTATTTGCATTTTTATGTAATGTGTTTTGCCAAAAAAACTGTGATGGAATTGTTGTGCATTGTTGGGAATTTTTTGAATCCTTGTGAATGAATTGTTTCCTACAGGTTAATTGCAATGATTTGTAAAAACTGTATGCTATAAATATAGGGGAGATGCTGCCCAATTTTTACTTTGCATTCTAATGAAATCTGTACACTTTTTGTTGTATAATACAAAATTAATTTCCACTGCATCTAGGATTCAACTTGTATAATTTTGCATAATTGAATAATAAATTTAATTATTTTAGCAATTAATCGCCAAAATAATTTTTAACGTAATTTTTAGCTTAATTCAAAGGAATAAAATCCTTAAATTTAGCTAAAAATTCATAGCAAATTATTTTTAGACCCGATTCCTTACTATTTCTTTCATGAAATGGTTTCTAAAAATTCTCATTTTATTATCATTCATAGTTAGACATTAATTGTTATATTACCCCTAGTAAATTATTTACATCAATTATTTATCATTATTTTACCAAATATGTATCTTAACTTTACAAAACTCCGGGGATAATAAGCACTTTAAGGCATCTTACTATCTATAAGGCTATTTTAGCCCATTACCTCCACACTTCCCCCAGCAAATTTTGCCAAATCAGACCACTTTTATATTTTTACACCTTTAGCTTAAGTGCCTAGGGGAAATGCCTCTTAACTTCCATGAACCTTGGGAAAATGACCCTTATATATTTTATTTCATCAATTTCATTACTAGTTCATTAAGGATTTAAGCAAATATTACTTTTAGCTCATTTCGGCCAATAAATCCTTGATTCCCCTAAGGATAACTTCTCCTTATCACAAGTTATGTTTGTATCCTGCAACATGTTTTTTTTATCGTGCTCACAATGGTAATGATTTCACTATTTTCTCTTCAATTTTATCAAGCAAAATATCTCAGGCTCCTGATACTTTATCCACTCCTCCCTTAGATCTATTACCCCCTTCCTTGGATCCATTACCTTCTGTTTACTTCTCATCAGACTTCTTGTGCAACTCCTCAGGTATGTACTTTCATTTCTCTCTATTCTTTACTTGTGCATTTTCATACCCTTGGCTTACACTTACTTATTATAAGAGGTTATATAGGATGTTGACTTTTGGTCCTCCATTGATGACATGGACATTATAATGGATCTCAGCTACCTGGAGACTCCTTCAAAGGTTCCCATATGGCTTCTTTGACTTCAGATGATGCTTCAAGGCCAAGGATTCATTAAGGACTATCCTCAGCTTAAAGATGGGTACCCTCCATAAGACCTAGAAATCCACAGTTCTTGCAGCTCTCATCATTTTAGAGTAGCATTTCAATTTTTAAGTCAGTTGCCATCACTGCTTTGAAGAATCATATTATTTTGAGCTTCTCTCACTTGGAGGAGTCTAGTGCAACTCATTTGATAGCCTCAAGCCATCTCAATCTTTTCCACCAGGAGAAAGATACCTTCTTTGCTAAGCAGCTCAAGATGAAGTAGATCAAAGAAGAAGAAGCAGAGAAAAAGCTGCCTTCCTTCAAGTAACCAAGGACATTGAAGAATATGAGGCCAAACTAGCAGCTTTAAAATCTCCAGAAAGATAAGTTTCTCCATAAGAACAAAGAATTAACTTCTAGATGCTAGGATGCAGCCAAGACAGCTCAGTCTATCAAGAGATTTAGAAATCAAAAAAGATGCAATCAATGGCTGAACTAGAAGAGGCTATATAATTACTAGGCAGAAATACCTAGATGTTTGGGAGAACCTCAGGGGCTTTGAATTTAAAACTCTATGACTTGATTATAGACTTTTATACTGTTATGATGCCTGTGATATTATTTAGCACTTTGTACCTTTCATATTGATCATTTGGAGCATGGATATTGTGATGTACATCCTTTCATAGATGACTTAATATTGTAGCTATCATAGGGCTTATTTTTACTTTAGTTCATATCTGCTAAGCATATTTTTATCTGTATTACTGCACATAACATACTTTACACCACAACCATTCATTTTTATTATCAAACAGCCAATGTTTAGCAAAAATGCTGCTAAACTTTTGTAAAATTATTATTCACTTGCAAACTAACAAACTTCATATAAAATAAATAAATAATAACACACTAAAATTTAGCAAAACCAAATTTTATTTATTTACAGTGGCTATCAAGCTAACTTATACACCCAAAAAAGTAAAATTTTGCCACTTCATATACTAAGTGACAAACTTCTAGCCTAAGGCCAGTTACTCTTCTTTTTTTATTTTTCTTTCATTTTTCATACAGTGGAAAATATTTCAGCACCACCTTCCTTGCTTAGTATTTTAGCACAGTCCCCTATAGCATAATTATTCTTTAAACTTCCTGTTATGCCTTCTGCCCCCCGAGTGTTCAAAATTTTGGTAGTATTTTCCTCAACCTCTTGCATCATAAAATCATCTTTCTTTAGCTCGAATTTGGTTTCAACCTCATGTTGAACCTTCTACTCATTTTGTCTCCTTTTAGGCTGAGAAAATTTTTGATGCTCTACCTTATGCCACTACTTGTTTAGTGAAACAAATGGGAACACCATAAATCTTGGTTGCTTCCTGTTGAAATTTTATGGTAGCCTCTTGCCATTTTTTCTAGACTCAATTTTGTAGTTGTTTCTTAATATAGCAGGTGCATGAGGCTTTTTCTATGGTGCTGAGAATCTCCTTTGAGGGACTGGTCGCTAGTAGCTTATGAAACTATTAAAATTCATATTGGAAGGCTGAACCACCTTTTCTTTTTCTCTGATTTTGTTATTCAAATCCATAGGATCAATTAATACCACTGCAGCCTTATTTTCTGCTTTTATATTTGCTTCCACCTTTAGGGGTTGAGGAAAAGGCACACAATCAACCTTTTCTTAGGGAATTTGCATAGAGTCCTGATGAAATGGTATTTGGCCTTCAGGAATCTGCATTTTGCCATTAGAAATTGCTATTTCACCAGGTAAAATATTGCCCCCTGATCCTTGCACCTGGTTTTAAAGATTTGGTGGTTGGCTTTGAGGAACTTGTAAACTGTCTTGGGGAAATGATGTCTGACCTTGGGGTAATGGTGCCTGCCTTTACTAAATATTTCCCTCTGGACCTTTTTCTTGTTAAACATCCTTATGGTTTTAAATTCCAAGCTGAGGACTTGGATTTTCCTTGTTACTACCAAGAACTAGATCTCTATCATTAGGCTTGAGTTAAATCATCACCTTTGGAGACACTTTAGGACTCATTTGCTTCTAACAAGCCTCACTTATTTTGGTGAATGAAGCTGTAATTTCCTGCAGAGATTGATTCATTGTATTGCTTATCGGCTGAAATATGGCATTCATGCGAGCCATTGAGTCTTGAATGTCTTTTAGTCCATCCAAGAGGATGGTTTGGGCATCTGAGCCCTCAATTGTAGTAGTATTAAAATTTTAGCTTGAATAGCCAAAAGCTAGTGCCTTGGTCCAAGTTTGATACTGAGGCACCCAACCTCCGTAAGATTGTTGTATTTGAGCACCTATTTTTACAGGCGTATTGGTCGGATTCCAAAATTTAATGTGGGTCAAATACAATTACCCTAGTCTCTAAGACTAAGTATAGAGCAAGTAGGGTGTCGAACACTCAGAAATTTGGAGCTATTTTATATTAACCGAATAGGTACTAAGATGGATAGGTAAAATATTAATAAAGAAATGATTATTCTAATTAATTACTAACTACACTAATTAATCTAGTTATTCTAAATATCAAGTCAAAATAGGGTTTATTAGAACTATAAGTAGGAATTTATTAAGAATTACAAGATAAACAAATAGTTACATGAAATAATTATAAACATGGTATAAGGCATAAATGCAACTCTCATTGTCATTTATACTTAAAGTCCTTAAATGCAACTTTCATTATCATTTAAAGGTAATTTATTTAGAGTCTACAACCATTCTCATATCATTGTAAAGATAAATATAATCCATAATATTACCATGTAAGGTTTATAATTTTTCTTTAAGTAGAAACCCTTGTCTCCAAGTGATTACATAACCTTTAGTGAATTCAATTATATTTCTACGAAAATGCACCAACTCTCATTGCATACATATTTGATTTAAACATCATATATGGTGGCCAATCATACACAACACATTCAAACTCACAATTAAATTCAAATCATTAACATAACATAAAATAAAAGATGTAATTTATTGATTCATTCTTCCTTGCAATTCTAACAAACAATGGCTTAGCTAAGATACATGATAAATACAATTAAACAACAACAAGAAGGTAAATAAAATACAAAGTACTGAGAGAGAAAGATAGAATTTTGAATGTAGATAGCCTTCTTGAAGATTCCTTGACTTGCTTTGACTATTCTTCACTTGAATGTTTGAATTGCACTAATAATACTAACTAAATAAAACTAACACTTTTTAAAAAATAAAAATAAATGTTTTCTGATATCTTCTTATCTATATTGTTTTTATTCTCTTCTAAAATGCAGCTAATACATGTATTTATAGGCCTTAGAAGTGGTTATAAGTCATTAAGATTCGTTTATAATTGGAAAGGCACCATTTGACATGAAAAGTCACCATCCTGTGCAGATGTAGTAATTTCAAGAGTATTTTTGTCCATTAAAATGATGTTATCTCCAGAAAGTGTCTTCATGAACGTTGTAGGTATTTGATTATCTTTCCAACGCAACTTAAATCACCTTATTTGAAGGCCTGTAGAAGAAGTTATAGCCAAAATATAAAAACTATGTAAAGCTAAAAAGTTGTAACTCTTGGAACTCGGCACCACTGTGCACAGTCAGTCTCTATTATGACTCAGCACCACCGTACCGACTCAGCACAATCCTTAACTTGCTTCCTTTAGCTTTTCTTGCACCATTCTTCATTCCAGTGTACTCCAATGTAACTTTAAGCATGAGATTAGCCTAAAGTGACTTATAAAACACACAAGCATCATTAAATCACAAAAATAACAATAAAAATACAATAATTAAAAAAATACAAATGCAAAATAAATAAAAAGTAATAAAATGATCCTAAATAACCATGCTATTTTGCATACTATCATATTCCCCCACACTTAGACCTTGCTTGCCCTCAAGCAAGAAACAAAAATCTAAGCAAGAAAAATAACAAAAATTTCATCATCTCCAAAATATATGGAGCCATCTTAACAAGTCATTCTAATAATGAAAGAAATTTTATAGAAAAAGATAGTTAACAACTAACTTTCATTGCTCAACAATGATAGAGAAAACAAGTCTCATAGCATAGGCAATATGTTTAACACATTATCTCAACTTATTAATAACAAAATCAAGAATACAAAGTCAAAGTACTAACCAAGCTATCTAGCCAAAATATTCATTCTTTAAGCTTAAAATTTCTAAAAACACAAGTAGCCTTTTGGGACAAAAATTAAGCACATGCATAGACTAACATTTCTCATGGTATTTTTAGACATATTTTTTTATTTAGTGAGTGCATTTTATACTCCATCCCACTTATTTTTCTTATACTTGCAATATCACATACTCTTTCCGAATGAATGCAATTAAGGAGCAAACTCATTTGCATATAACTTACTCAAGATATATCATATAACAAGCATAAATTTTCTCTTTTTTTAAAAAATTCTTGTGATGTCATACATTCTTTCCGAATTAATGTAATTAAGGAGCATACTCACTTACATATAACTTACTTAAAATGCATCACATCAACAAGCATCAATTTTCTATAATTTGTTTTTCATTTGCATTTTTTTTCGTGTCCTCATCCATTATTAAAATGCTAATCTTTTGTATTATGGCTATAGTTTCCTTTAAGCTACCTAAGTCCTAAGAAGCTTAAGCTTAAATCCTTAATCTCTTAGCCTTAAGTGTAATTAGAAAGTGAACTAAAAATTCTCTAGATTTTGAAAGTAATAAAAAGAGATAATAAGGAAAACTTAAAGACTATACTACATGAGACTTTAAAATTCTACCAATTGATCATAAAAAATTAAATATTAACATGATAAAAAAAAGTAAAACTTCAATCAAAATCAAAATGAACTAGAAAATAAGTTACTTACTGATGTAGAGAAGATAAAGTAAATATGCAAAATAAACATGGCAATTATGCATAAACAAACTAAATATAAACAAAAGAAAATATAACACTAACCTGCATAATAACTACTGCTAACTACCCATTCACTACTAAACATCCCTTCCCCCATACTTAAAATACACATTGTCCCTAATGTGAAACTTAAAAGAAAAAGTATCGAAAAGAAAAAACTCCCTCAATCCTCCGAAGGGGATGGTGGTGGAGACTCAATATTATGTCTACAACGGGAAAAATATTATTGCATCTTGTACTCCATCTGACGTTGGCGGTGAGCTAATTGACGGTTGAAAGTCTCCATTCCATTCAATTATTGTTACATTGCCCTTTGGTTTGCCAATACTTGCTCCCAAAGAGGTAAGTCATGGCTAGAAGAGCCACTTGCACCTCCTTACATAGGAAAATAAGGGATAGGCGCATCATCTTGAGGCCATTCCTCTTGGTTCAAATCATCTCTGACATTATGCTCTTTGCCTTGAACATCATCTACAATATATCCTAATTGAGCATGCTCCTCATCATTTTAATCACTTATAAAATGTGGATGGGGGATACCCTTCCAACAAGATTTTGTATGTGCAGGAATAAAATGAAAAGAAGCATCGACAACTTCACCTCGCACAAGGGCATATTTAGTGAAATAAGTACATGGTACAACACGATCAATGACATCAAAATCAACATTAAAAGATTTGGCAATGATAGTTATAACATGTCCATGTGTTAAAGGAACATCTTTTCGATTAGCACATGTCAAGAGTTGATTAAATATCTAATAAGTCCAACAAACTTATTTTCTATTATGAATGCACCACATCAAAAATATTTCTTGAGCCGAAACTCTATTAAATTCAGACTTATGAAATACTACACAACAAAGCACCTTTTGCAACAACCAAAATTGCAAATCCTTAATAAACATAGCCTTGTCTTTCTTAGGTCTAAAAGGTGGTGGTAAATCAGTTAAGAAAGTCCAAAACGTATTAACATCAAAATACTTAGGCATATCACATGTACCATCCTTCTTAAAACTAAAGACACGTTGCATGAAAGAATAGGTAAGTTGGTGGGATTTTTCTAACATCCTAAACTCAAGGATATATGAATCATTAGCATTAACCTCTAAGGATGTATAAAATTCCATATTCAAGTCAACAAATGTGTGTTCATACATAGAGAAAAATTTCCTTAAGCCACAATTTGTTAATAATTGAGTAAAGGAATCATGCATATCAATATCTTGAAGTAAAAAAGTAGGAATATACTTGCATGCAACCATTTCTCTAAATTGATTTTTAGTAAATCTAGCACCTTCTTTATGAGAGAGGATAAGAAACTTAGCTTGATATGTGAGTTACAAATTCTCCTCTTGAAGCTCTTCCTCATCTTGATCATCCCTCCTTGGCCTTGAGGATGAAGATCCTTTAGTTTTTCCTATTGCAAGTTGTAGAAAACAAAGTGAAAAAGAAAAGAAAAGGAAAAAAGAGAGGGGGTTCAGCCATAGAGAAAAATAAAGAGGAAAGGAGAGTTTGAGAAGAAAAAGAGAAACTAAAAATAAAGAAATATATGAAAGGGAAAGGAGTGGTGTAGATACAATGTAAGAAAAATAAAAATTGTAGAGAATGAATTGTGAAAAAGGGAAATTGGGTGTTTAAATAGAAGAAAAGGAGATGAAAAAGAGAAGAGTAGAGATTATAATATTAGTAGTCAATGTAGTTATTATAGGAAAAAACAAAAGGTTATGACATGTAGAAAGATTGTGCCCTTATGGGGAAAGGACATGACTTTTCAAATTTAGATTCAAAATAGGAGTAGGAGTTATATGCAAAAAGACAAGAACAAATAAAGATAAAGTAGTAGAATTAAATAAGTAAAACAATTAAAAATTACAAAGAAGATAAAACAAGAAAATTTCAAAAAAATTAAAATTGTGGTTTAGGGGAGGGCACGAGTCGGCACGCTGTGCCAACTCGGCACTGTGAGGCACTGTTACAAGTCGGAATGCTAAATTATGGTTTAGGGGAGGGCATGAGTCGGCGAGGCGTGCCGACTCGGCACAGATCCAAGGTAAATTTTTTTTTAGATAAAATAAATATAAAATACTATAGAAGTTAAAACAAAAATTTAACTAAAAGAAAAGAAATGTGTATATGTGTACTTAAAAGAAAATAAATTAAATTAAAAGATAATAAATAAACTAGAAATATATAAAAACATAAAATAAAAAACTTGCTAAATTTAATGGTCTATAGCTTGACCATACCTTTGTGGGACTCATAGTGGAGAAAGAGAGATTGAGTCTTGTTGATGAATTACCTCATCAATTAAATAGGGCTTGAGACGATGACCATTCATCTTGAAGCTTTCTCCTTTATCATTAGCAATATCAATTGCCCTATATGGATGAACTTTGACAACCTTGAATGGACCCGACCACTTTGACTTTAACTTACCGGGAAATAACTTCAATCTAGAATTATAAAGCAGAACAAGGTCTCCCTCATGGAACTCCTTCTTAACTATATGCTTATCATGCCACAATTGTGTACGATCCTTATACAACTTAGCATTTTCATAAGCATTCATTCTCAATTCTTCTAATTCATTAAGTTGAAGTAGTCTTTTCATATCCGCTTTCTTCAAATCAAAGTTTAAAGCCCTAGTTGCCCAAAATGCCCTATGCTCAAGTTCTACCTGTAAGTGACAAGACTTTCCATAAATCAATTAGTAAGGAATAAGGCCAATTGGCATTTTAAAAGCTGTCCTATATGCCCATAAGACATCATCTAACTTCAATGCCTAATTCTTTCTTGATGAAGAAACCGTTTTCTCTAGAATCCACTTAATCTCGCTATTACTCACCTCAACTTGCCCACTTATTTATGGGTGATATGGAGTAGCCACCTTGTGTGTAACTCCATACTTCTTCAAAAGAGCTTCAATTATATTATTACAAAAGTGTGAACTACCATCACTAATTAATACTCTAGAGGTGCCAAACCTTGGAAAAATAATTTTCTTAAGCATCTTTTTGACAACTTTAGCATCATTAGTAATAGTAGCCATTACTTCTACCCATTTAGAGACATAATCTACCATAACCAATATATATTTCTAACCCAAAGAACTAGGAAAAGGACCCATGAAGTCAATACCCTAAATATCAAAAATCTCTACTTCGAGAATTCCTTTCAAAGGCATCTCATGTTTCCTAGATAAATTACCCATTCTTTAGCATCTATCACATTTAAGCATAAATTCTCTAGCATCCTTAACTAAAATAGGCCACCAAAAACCAGATTGAAGTACCTTAGAAGCTGTCTTTGATGCACTAAAGTGTCCGCCTACATCCAAAGAATGACAATGTCTCAAAATATCTTAGACTTCATTTTGAGGAATACACCTTCTAATCAAACCGTCTCCATATCTCTTATAAAACAAATGTTCCTCCCAATAGTAGAACTTACTATCATGCAGAAATTTCTTCTTTTGCCAAAAATCAAGCCCATAAGGTAGAGCTCCACTCACAAGGCAGTTTGCAAAATCTGCAAACCATGGAAGTTCCTTAGAAGCTGATGTAAGGAGATGTTCACCATGAAATGACTCATTGATTGGCACACCATCATCACTCTTGTTCAATTCCTCTTGATATAGTCTTGATAAATGGTCCGCAATAAGATTATCACTTCCTTTCTTATCTCTCACTTCCCAATCAAACTCTTGAAGCATTAGAATCCACCTTAAGAGCCTTGGTTTTGCATCTTTCTTGCTTAGAAGATACTTGATTGTAGCATGGTCGGAATACACAATGACCTTTTGCTCAACAAGATATGCTCTAAACTTATCAAATGCACAAATAATAGCAAGCAACTCTTTCTTCATGGTGGTATAATTAATCTGAGCATCATCAAGTAGTTTACTAGTATAATAAATCACATAAGGCTTACCTTATTTTCTTTGCCCCAAAACAGCCCCAACCGCAAAGTTACTTGCATCACACATGATCTCAAATGGTTGCTCCCAATTAGGTGGTTGCAAAATCGGTGTTGAAGTAAGAGCCTTCTTCAAAGTCCCAAATGCATCCATATATGCATCATCAAAGTCAAAAATAGACTCCTTGGCAAGTAGCTTGCTTAGTGGCTTTGCTATCTTGGAGAAATCTTGGATGAATCTTCGATAGAAACCCGCATGTCCAAGAAAGCTCCTTATATCCTTTACACTATTTGGAGGTGGCAAATTGGCAATGACCTCTATCTTTGCTCTATCAACCTCGATGCCTCTTTGTGAAACCATATGGCTAAGAACAATCCCTTTTTATGCCTTGAAGTGGCACTTCTCCTAATTAAGTACTAATCCATGCTCCTTTCACCTATCAAGAACTTTAGAAATATTTTTTAGACAATTTGTAAATTAGATCCATAAACACTAAAGTCATCCATGAATACTTCAACACAATCATCTATTAGATCACTAAATATAAAAAACATGCATCTTTAGAAAGTAGTGGGAGCATTGCATAAGCCAAAAGGCATACGCCTAAAAGTAAAAGTATCTTTGGACAAGTAAAAGTAGTTTTAGCTTGGTCTTTAGGATAAATAGGAATTTGGTAAAAACCATTAAGCCCATCAAGATAACAAAAATAAGAAAAATTTGCTAATCTTTCTATAACTTGATCAGTCAACGATAATGAAAATGATCTTTCCTAGTTACTTTATTTAATTTTCTATAGTCAATACACATACGCCAACCCATGATAGTCCTAGTAGGCACTAAGTCATTATTTTCATTTTGCACAATAGTCAAGCCACCATTTTTAGGAACGACTTAAACGGGGCTTAACTATTTACTATTACTAATGGAATATATGATCCCATTGTCAAGCAATTTAATCACTTTCTTTCTAACCACTTCCTTAAGAGTGTGGTTGAGCCTCCTTTAAACTTCTATAGTAGGCTTAGTATCATCCTTTAAAAGGATTCTATGCATGCAAATAGTTGGGTTTAATCCTTTGAGGTCATTAATTGAGTATCTTATTACTCCCTTATGTTTATTCAAAACATCACATAAATCATTCACCTCATCACTAGGTAGTAAAGAATTTACAATAAAAGGAAAATTAGAATTAGAATCAAGAAATGCCTACCTTAGAGTGGAAGGCAAAGGTTTAAGCTCCAAATTAGGTGCTTTACTTAGTGAGGAAGGCTTAGGATCATCTTTCTTCCTTAATGGCTCAAATTTTTAATATCTATCAGGATAAATAGATGGAGCCGATTCCAACATGCTTACACAAGCTACAATCTCCTTATTAGAATGCTTTTTATCAACCTTTTGTGGTATAGAATCTGACAAAGGGTCTTTACCTAAATACTCATGAAGAATATCTTGTACACATTTATTAATTATATCAATTGATTTTATCCTTCCACAAACTTCAATAGGTGGAGATGTCTTAATCATTTTATAAACATAAAAAACTATAGACTCATCATTCACTTTCACCTTAATTTTGCCATTTTTTATGTCAATGACCACTCTCGCGGTCACTAAAAATGGCCTCCCCAATAATATAGGAATTTCGGGGTCCTCTTTCATATCCATTACTACAAAATGTGCAGGAATAATAAACTTACCCACTTTGGCGGGTACATTCTCAAGCACACCTAATAGATATTTAATAAATTTATCCGCCATAGAAAGACACATGATAGTAGGCTTCAATTCACCTAAATCTATTTTCTCATATATAGAATAAGACATTAAACTCACGCTAGCACCTATATCACATAAAGCTTTATTAAATGCAAAATCACATATTCTACAAGGAATAGTAAAATAACCTGGATCCTTGAGTTTTGGTGGAGTTCTTATGAATATTGCTTTAGACTCTTCAACTAGTGAAACTAGTCTATACTCTTCCATCTTACCTTTATGGTTAATAATGTCCTTCAAATATTTGCCCCAAGAGGGCATATCTCTAATAGCATCCATAAAAGGTACAGTAATAGTTATGTCTTTCATATGATCAAGAAACTTACCAAATTATTTGTCAAGATTGTGCCTTATGAACCTTTATGGGAAAGGTGAGGTTTTAAGGTCAATCTTTGGCTCACCTTTCTTATTTGGTACTTCTTGAGTAGTCTTTTCTTCCACACCACACTTATCATCCTTTTTATCCTTCACACCATCATCTACCCTTAAATTCACCACACCCTCATTATCATCCTCATTCACCATGTTCTTCTTACTTGTTGGAGCATCTCCAACTTCCTTACCACTTCTCAAGTTTATAACTTGACAGTATTCTTTAGGCTGAAATTCAGGTTGACTAGGTAGTCTTCCTAAAGGTTGAGGGATTGAAGAGGCTTGTTGAATAATTTGATTTTCAAGGATTCTATTATGGGAAACAAGTTGGTCAATTTTTGCATTAAGTTGCTTGAATTGATCTTCATGTTATTTGTTGGTGGTTAATTGTTGGTTTATGAATTGCTCTATAAGACCTTCTAAGTTAGACTTTGGTAGTGGTTGTGGATCAAAGGAAGGATGATTTGGTTTCATAGGGAAACCAGGTGGGTTTTATGGTTTGGAAAAATTTTAGTTAAATAGAGGGTTTAATTGAAAGGATGTGTTTGACCAAGAGAATCTGGGATGGTTTCTCCATAGAGGGTTATAGGTATTAGAATTCAGTCCCCCTCTTTGGTTAAAATCTCCTTGCATAAACCTCACATCCTCATTAGTATTAGAATTCATATTGCATTAAGTATATGAATAAGGTCCTCCACAAAGCTTACAAGCAATATTAGCATTATCAATAGAATTAACTTAAGATTTACTTACCAACTTGGTGAGAGTATCTACCTTAGCACTTAACAAATTGATGGTATCAAGCTCTAAAATCCTCTTACTTTTGCCATGGTTGGCTCACCACCTATGTATCCTTGAGATATAAGCTCTTCAAGTAGAATGACAGCCTCCCTAGCCATTTTATCCATCTATTTCCCACTAGAGGCTGCATTGACAATATTCCTATTCTCATCCGTCAACCCATTGTAGAAAATTTGAGGGATCATCCAATCGGACAAGTCATGGTGTGGACATTACCTTTGAAGATCCTTAAATCTCTCCCAAGCTGCATAAATTATCTCACTACCATTTTGCTTAAAAGTAGTGATCTCATTACGAAACTTGGTGGTCTTTTATGGTGGAAAATACTTGTGAAGAAATGTTTTTTTCAATTGGTCCTAAGTAGTAATTAATTCACTTGGCAAACTAACAAGCCAAAGTTGTGCCTTTTCCTTAACTGAAAATGGGAAAAGCCTACGCCTTATCGCATCATCCGTCACTCCACTAATCTTGAAGGTAGCACACACATTGAGAAAAGCCAATTTATGAGTATATATGGATCCTCTCCTTGTAGACATCCAAACTGATTATTTTGCACCATGTGTATGATGTTTGGTTTAATTTCAAAGTTATTATTGGCTATTGATGGAGCCACAATTCCTTCAAAATTACCCGTTATATCGGGCATGGCAAAATCGCCCAAAGTCTGTCTCTCCGGTTCCATCATGATGTTTAAATTTTATTGATTCAGTATTCTTTGCCTGTGTTCCCTATACAAATCACGTAAAGTTGATTCAGTACTCTTTGCCTTTGTTCCCTATACAAAGCACGTAAAGTTAACTCAATTTCAGGATCAAAATGTAAAATATCACTAGCACTTATACTAAGTCTCATCATGAAAATAAATAAAAATCAAACAATCAACGAAACTAAAACTTACAAAAATTACAAATAATAAAAATAAAATAAAGGCCTAAAACAACCTTTCTTTATCCTAAGTTAATAAAAATACAAAATAAATTCCCCGGCAACGGCACCAAAATTTGATGTGGGTCAAATATAATTACCCCTAATCTCTAAGACTAAGTATAGAGCAAGTAAAGTGTCGAACATTTGGGAATTTGGAGCTATTTTGTATT
Source organism: Macaranga tanarius (assembly GCA_949673435.1). Taxonomy (NCBI): domain Eukaryota; kingdom Viridiplantae; phylum Streptophyta; class Magnoliopsida; order Malpighiales; family Euphorbiaceae; genus Macaranga; species Macaranga tanarius. The sequence goes on from CATIWO010448684.1 coordinate 21,914, forward strand.
AACCGAGTAGGTACTAAGATGGATAGGCAAAATATTAATAAAGAAAATTGTTGGATTATTCTAATTATTCTAATTAATTACTAACTATACTAATTAATCTAGTTATTCTAAATATCAAGGCGAAATAGGGTTTATTAGAACTACAAGTAGGAATTTATCAAAAATTATAAGATAAACAAATAGTTACATGAAATGATTATAAACATGGTATAAAGCATAAATGCAACTCTCGTTGTCATTTATACTTAAAGTCCTTAAATGTAACTCTCATTGTCATTTAAAGGTAATTCATTTAGAGTCTACAAGCATTCTCATGTCATTGTAGGGATAAACATAATCTATAATATTACCATGCAAGGTTTATAATTTTTCTTTAAGTAGAAACTTTTGTCTCCAATTGATTTCATAACCTTTAGTGAATTCAATTATATTTCCATGAAAATGCATAAACTCTCATTGCGTACATATTTGATTTAAACATCATATATGGTAGCCAATCATACACAATACATTCAAACTCATAATTAAATTCAAATCATTAACATAACATAAAATAAAAGATGTAATTCATTGATTCATTCTTCCTTGCAATTCTAACAAACAATGGCTTAGGCAAGATACATGATAAATACAATTAAACAACAATAAGAAGGTAAATAAAATACAAAGTACTAAGAGAGAAAGATAGAACTTTGAATGTAGATAGCCTTCTTAAAGATTCCTTGACTTTTTTTGAATGTTCTTCAGTTGAATATTTGAATTGCACTAATAATACTAACTAAATAAAACTAACATTTTTTGACAAATAAAAATAAATATTTTCTAATATCTCCTTATCTATATTATTTTTATTCTTCTCTGAAATGTAGCCAATACATATATTTATAGGCCTTATAAGTGGTTACAAGTGATTAAAATTCGTTTACAATTAGAAAGGCACCATTTGACATGAAAAATCACCATCCTGTGCAAATATAGTAACTTCAAGGGCATTTTTGTCCATCAAAATGATGTTATATCTAGAAAGTGTCTCATGAAAATTGTAGGTCTTTAAGTTATCTTTCCAACACAACTTAAATCACCTTATTTTGAGGCATGTAGAAGAAGTTTTGGCTAAAATACAAAAACTATGCAAAGCTAAAAAGTTACAACTCTTGGAACTCGGCACCATTATTCTGACTCGGCACAGTCAGTCTCTGTTATGACTCAGCACCACCGTGCCAACTCGGCACAGTCCCTAACTTACTTCCTTTGGCTTTCTTTGTACCATTCTTCATTCCAATGTACTCCAATGTAACTTTAAACATGAGATTAGCCTAAAGTGACCTATAAAACACACAAGCATCATCAAATCACAAAATAACAATAAAAATGCAATAATTAAAAAAATACAAATTTAAAATAAATAAAAGGCAATAAAATGATCCTAAATAACCATGCTATTTTGTATACTCTCAGATTACCAACCCAAAAAATTTCTCAATTTTCAAAGCTGAACAATCCATTGGAATGTATCCTACCGAGCGTGCCAAAAGATTGTTGGTGCAATTTTAAGCTGGTTCAAGTTTTACGAGTATGTTAGGAGGGACTAATTCTCTAAATTGATAATTACTAACTTCTTTCAGATAATTGTGGATTCTCAAACACCTTTACCACAATTTGTTTAAGTTCTAAGGAATTTAAAATTTGTAATTAATGCTAAACAGTAAAGTATTTTACTGGAGGTAATAATAAATTTACTGGAGGTAATGATAAATTTACTGTAGAAAATATAAATTGAAAATTGCATTCAAAAAGTAAAAACACAAAATTGTTAGAGAAAAGCGTAAAATTGCTAAAAGCTGTAGAAAATGACTATTGGCTGAGCTAATGATTTGGATTGATTGGTTTGATTGTTGATTATTGATTGTGTTGTTTGATATCTATTGTTCTTAATGCTGTTGCTTGCCTTTTATAATCCACTAGCTTAGTCCAAAAGCTAAGCCTCTCTTCAATTTGTTAATAATTTCCTCCATTAATAATCTGTAATCTATGTTCCTTGCATTTCCTCCATTATCTCATCAATCTGCCGTTGCCTTTACTAGTTTTTTTCTAGAAGTCTCTTTAGAAACACACTAATCTCTCTACCAAGTAACTGTAGTTGGGCTAGACTTAATGTAATGGGCTTACTTTGGGCCTCAAATTTAATTAATGGCCTAAAAATTAATATCAGGTACAAACAAATGTATGTATATTTGCATGCACATGAGTGAAGATATGTCTGCACATCCATTTAAATATATGAATTATTTTCCCCCACAATAGGAGCAGACAACCAGTCCAACCAAATGGGTAATAATATCATAATTATAGTGCACAAAACAACTGAATAGCATGAAAAAGATAGATGCAGAGAGGCAAAAACACCAACATGGACAAAAGTTTAAAATTTTAGAGATCGTGAAGATGTGACAATTTGTACTAAGTTTTTAATTATCATACAATATTCCTACTGAGGGTGTTCAAAAATTGATCTAAACTGATAACAAAGTGGAATAATCAGTTAAAAATGATTACCTGTAGGCAGATTGTGTCACAAACAGCTGTTGATCTTGAATTTCCATCATTTCCATCCTTAACTAGTCTTAGAATAATATCTCTAAAGTACATGTCCCATACTTTCTTATTTATATTAATTGAATCAGCAATAGAATGTAGCACCTGTTAGCAAGAAATAAACAAGTTCATGAGGAATTCAAACACAGTCATAAAGGATAAAAGTCTGTTCATGCACATAATGAGAGAAAGAGAGAGATTGTACTCTCTCATATGATGGATGGACTATATTTATAAATGAACAGTGGTTTAACTACAACCTGTACACCATACATTTTATACTACCAACACATCACTATTAAAAATATTGATATGATCATAGTTAAACTATGTTGAAGCTAGATTAGATGCTCATCATAATCACTTAAAAGCATTTACCTCTAGCATCCTCAAACAATTTGGTAGGAAACAAACTCTTTTGAGTTCTTCATATTGAACATTTGTTAAGATATCTAGTATAGGACTAATTGTCTGAACGTAGTTAATGGCAACAACTTGCAGTTCCTTCTACACTTATTAAGCTTGCAAAACCTCACATGATTTAGAACATGAGCACATGGAGCTTTAACAAATGAACTAGGAAAATTGTACATTGAGCGACACATAAAATTTTTATTTAATCTATACATGTGGGTACTGCAGAGGTGGCAATAGTGGCTCTGGCAAGTCATTAGGGAAAAAAGGGTGCTCATCAGGACTCTTTGTAATTAAAACTTGATTATGAGACAACAGAGACATAAGATTACATGTAAAAATTACCACAAAGACACAAGACAAAATTTTATATGAAAGCACTGTAAAAGTTCCCGAGGATGAAATACGTCCATCTATAGGGCATTTTCAATGAAAATCACATTTAAATATTCTTGTTTCAAGATTAAATTAAATAGCAGAAACCCTAATTTTTAATTTAAAAAAAAACCTAAAAAGACTTATCATTTGTAATAGACGGATACTCAGCGGATCTGCCATTTAATCGACCCGAATACTAGCCAGCCTGACTAGGTTACCAAAATAAATTTTAACAGCCAAAAAAATAAAAAAATCTATCAAATCCATCGCCTTGCTCATCCTCCTCATTATCAAGTGACCAGGGCAGGGGGAGAGACAATTCTATGGAACTTTGGTTAAGTTCATCAGATGCGAGGAACTGAAGGAATGAAACAAAAGATGGAGGATCCAATCGCAGAGAGATGCATTTCGATTCTCCCATCTCATCACAATGCTCAGAACACTAGAGCTTCTTCACTAAATGTAAATGAAGAAGAAGACAATAATTTGAATCTAAAAATGGTGTAAGACGAGAAAAGAGAAACAAGGTGATGTAAATTTTATTTTTTAATGGGAATAACCTTTAACCGGTAGAGAACAAACCGATTCTTTTGGTTGTAGGTTTTTAATCAACGGTGGTAAATAGAGTCTCTAAATCCAATGGTTCTCATGTTTGATGACACCGTATCATTATGACACCATATAAAATGCTATCATTAAGAAGTGTAGTTATATATTGAGTCAAAAAACAGTTTAATAATCGAAACCTTTTACATTTCTTTTGACATTTGCAAAGTTTAAAATTAAAACAAACATTTAAAATTAAATTTCTTTGTACAATACAAATATTCATAACAATTTCAGATTATTTGTTTTAACTGTTTATAACAGTTAAAAATTAATAGCTAACAACTGTTACAATTAATTCATCATCGATAAAAACAATTGTTTAGTAGTTATTACTATTGGTATGTCAAATGACTATTAAAAATATATTTTATTTTTAAATATAATTTAACAAATCTTTTATAATATCTTTTTTTTACCAATTTTATAATATCTTTTAGTTATGTAAATTATTTACAAATAGTATATGTTAATATATAATTATTTGTTATCTTTAATCATGTAATATTAAAACAAACTATTTAAAAAATAGCTTTAAAATATAAATCTTATTGATACAAAATTTTAAAAAATTATAAATATAAATATTATAATTATTTACTTGCTAGCTAGTTAAAATGTATAATAATATAAAGTATAAAAATTAATTATATGCATTTAATTTTAAAAATTTTATTTATTATTAATCATTTAAATAGACTATAAAGCTAATAAAATCTGTAATTATTTTGAATAAAACAACTATAAACTTCTGATTTAAAAATCTTATCTAGTGTTCAGCTATTTGATCAGCTAGCTAAACACCATCTTAATGCAAAACGTCTATTAGTATTGTTAGAATGTTTCAAGATAATATATAATAAAATAAGTATTTATCTATTTAAGTAAAATTATTCAAGAGGATTAGTTATGTAGCTTTTCATATTTTATATAATTTATCAAGTCAGCAAAATAAAAATCTATCTCATGTGAGGACCATAGGATTTTGGCAAAAAGTTGGGGGTATTTGGTTTATCTGATGTAGGTAGCTTATAGAGATTTAATTCAATCAGTTATAGTTTAGCTATTTGGTGAGTTTCTCACATTCGTAGCTGATCCAAAACAGCTACGGATTTGATCAGCTCTATTTTGAAGCTTTTTTTTCAGTAACTAATAGCTGATTTAAATTTATTTTATATTTAGACTAAATTACTCTTATTAAAATAATTAATAATAACTAACTTTTTTAGATTAGATGCATATTTTATAATTTATAATAAAATAAACATTATTTTAAATTATAATTAGCAATTAAATAATTATAATATTTATATTTACAATGTTTAAAAAATTTATATTAATAAGATTTATATATTAAAGTTAATTTTTAAATAATTTCTATCAATAATTTTAATAATAAATAAATTAAAGATGATAAATTATTATTTAATATAATGTATTTATCATATATTTTTAAAATAATTCATATAATTAAAAATATTATATGAAATAAAAATAATTTGCACATTTAATAGTCATTTGACATATTAACAATAGCAGCTAATGAATTTTCACCAAACAACTCATATTTATCAGATATCAACTATCAGTTACCAGCTATCGGCTAACCACAACAACTATCAGCTTATATAAACAGTTGAACCAAATACACTCTTAATTATTTTTTTTTATTATTCTTTTGGGAGAATTGAATGGTCAAAATTGGATGCTAGCTTAACCATCATTTATTATTATTATTATTATTATTATTATTATGAGAGAATTGAATGGTCAAAATTGGATGCTAGCTTAACCAACATTTGAATTAGAAAAAGGAAAAGAGAAGTCTGACTCTGAAACTTTCCTGGGTTTTTGAGTTGACCTTAATTAAGGATTGATACAAAGAAAAGTTTTTTGACCATGTGATAAATGGGGTGTGCGTTGTTTGTTTGGGTTGAATTTAAAAATATATTAAACTAAATTAAACCGACATTATCTATAAAAAATCAAATCAGTATGTAAATTAAATTGAATCAAACCAAATTGTTTTTATCGGTCAGTTTATTCTGTCTTGAACTTTTTTTTTTAATTTTATAATTTTAAATATATTGCACTTAGATAATTTTATATTATTTTGATAAGATTTACGAGATATATTATTGCTAATTTTTTATATTTATTTTATTCATTAATTTTTTTAAAAATCAAATGAATAAATTATTTAAAATAAATTTAAATAATTTTAGTTAGTGTTTTTTTTTTGTGTTAAGTAATTTAATTAAAAGTTTTAACTATTTGAAAACCCATATTATTGATAAACTTTGAAATATTAGTGCTAAACTAATTAAATTGAATTATAAATATTTATAAAATTTTAAAATATATTATAAATTCGGTTCAATTCGATTTAATAAAATTTTTTACAATAAAAATAAAACTGAACTGATGTCTCTGTTAGAAACCAAATGCCTATTAGGGAATCATCTCCCTCGTTCGCATCTGTTGGGAATGAGAGAAGTGATAGGCAGAATGTTCGCGCAGCTAATCATCAGGATAGTTCTATGTCAACTGCATCAGCCTCGATTTTTGAGCATGTGCCTCGTAGGGCGAGGAATGTGTACCATGCACCACCTCCGGATGTGCAACGGGATGTTCCAGTACCGCCAGTAGCTCCGGTAGTGCATATCGATGCTACCGAATTGGCGAGAACCATGGCAACAGTGATGGCTGAACGTGAGAGATATCGAAAGCCTGGAGATGTGATTGAGCATGCTAAGAAGTGCGGGGCTTATGATTTTTATGGAACGTTGGACCCTGGACAGGCTGATAAGTGAATAAAGACTGTTGATAAGGCTTTTAACACACTGCAGTTGAGTGATGTTGAGAAAGTGAGCAATGTGTATGGGCTCTTGTTTGAGAAGGCGTGACAATAAATATATTAAAAATAGATGACATACATCTCAATTAAATAAAAAGTATATAATTTTTAAAATTTTTACTAAATTTAATTGAATTATTTTATCAATTGTATGGATTTGTTTGTTAAAAAAATTATAAAGATTAAAAAGAAATATTTTAAAATTATAAGGATCAAATTGGATATTTTTTTAAATGCTGTTATCACCTCCATTCAATAAGGACTCAATGTGTCGGTAAATAAAAGTATAGGGTTGTAATGTGCCAATTTTTTTGTATAGGAGATAATGTAAAAAAAAGGTTAAAGTATAGGAGGCAACTTATGCATTTTTTCTAATTATAATTAGCAATATACATTCATGTCGTCCATGACCATCTAATCTGAGTAGTAGGGGTGTGCAGAAAAGACCGAAAACTGATTAACCGAACTGACTGATTCGGTTATATATAGGTTCGGTTTGATTTCAATTTTAAATACTAAAAAATTCAGTTAGTTAGTTCAGTTTCGGTTCTAAGTTTGAAAACTGAAAAAAAACTGAACCGACTAAAATGCATATATATATATATCATAAAATATTAAATAAAATATATTAATTAGAAAAAATTATACATAAATATTAAAATTATAAATAAAAAAAATATTTTTTAGTTATATAATTAAAGAATATATTTTAAAAAAATTATAAAATAAAAAATAAAAAATTTTGATTACGAATTTTCAAAAGACTTAGTTAGTTAGTTTTTACCGGTTCAGTTCGATTTTGAGCTGAAACTGACCGTGCAAGTACGAGTAGTCAACATTCCACAGCAATCTTAAAATGGGCCCAATTGTAAGCGAGTATCTAGCTCTTTACATTCATATATATACACAACCGTATATTTATGGAACAGAAATGGCTGATTTTTTTAGCTTCACAATTCATATCGTGGCTAACATTTTCATCATAAAGAGTGGCGATTAGGGGTGTAAACGAGCTGAGCTGAGCCGAGTTTTGACTAGTTTAGGCTTGGTTTGTTTATAAACGAGCCGAACTCATTAGGCCGCAAAGTATTCGCGAGCTGTTCACGAGTTTAAACGAACCTAAACGAGCTAAAAAATTTCTAAAACTACAATGTATAAATTTAAATTATTCATTAAAATAATTTAAAATTAATTTATTTACTAAATAATTTATTATAAAATTATAATTTTTTGTAATAATATATTTTTAAAATATTTAAATGAATAAAAATTTATATATTGTATATTTCAAATTAAATTATTAATATATTAAAATTACGAGCCGGTTCGTAAGCCCTTATTCGAACTTATTCACGAGCTTTCAATAGTTTGAGCTCGGCTTGTTTATTAAACGAGCTTTAATATACAAGTTCAAACGAATTTTTAACGAGTCGAGCTGTTCGTGAGCGGCTTTATTCGTTTACACGCCTAATGGCGATCGATCTCAAGAAGCTAACACATCACCTCTTGCGTTGTCTTGAATGTGACCTTTGCTTCAGTAACTACTATTCAATTGCCATTCCCAAGATTTTGAATGTCTGGTTTTCGTTATTTGGTTGTTTGCATTCAAAGTGCCACATTCTATCAGTCTATTAATAAATGTGAATTGTTTCTATTTTTTTTTTTTTGACCAAAAAAAAAAAAAAAAAAACAATTCACATTTATTAATAGACTGATATAGTTTCTATTTGTGAGCAATAAATACCACGTTAAAAAAAGATATAGTTTTTAAATTACTAATTGCCCAAATATACTGAGGAATGTTCTGCAAAGAGTCTCATGTGAAGTAGTAATAATTATTAGGCTTAATAAATTTGCAGTCATTTGAACTTAATATATTTTATCAGTCTATCATTTAACAAGCAAATAAATCATTTTTATATTCCAATTTACTAAAAATATAATTTATAAATAATTTTTCAGCGAGAGTTTAGACACTTAAAATAACATTGAAAAGTATTAATAAAATTTATTTATAGAAAATTAAAATATTTTAATTAAGAGAATAAATTGATAAAAATATCAAGTTCAGTATGTTGCATCTAATAATTAACCTATCATTTATTAGCATGATACACAGTGACAACAATACCGACACCACACAGCTGGGGAGTGCAGGTATTTAGCAATCATAATTTGTATAAATGTGGCCAAGGGAATCCTATTCCAAGATTGCGGTGGTCTTTTCAATTTTTATTAGAAAAGAGATGGCTGTAGTTCTGATGAGAAGTTTTGTGTCCCATTCTGAGGGCCTTCTAACAGAAGAAAGAGGCATGTGAGCCTCGACAGCCACTTTTAATGAACCAATTAATAATGAGAGATCAAAAAGATAATAAACTATTCTCTACTTTTATCTTCCACATAATCATGATTGTCTTTGCTCAAATTATGATTTATGAATGGAATATTTGTGTATTAATGTGGACTTAAGGACCTTTTTTTTATAATTAAATTAGATAGTGTAATATTACACCAAGTGATTGTCTCATGCTTGTGCGGTAAAAAGTTCATAAATATTCTAATACTATAATTAACTTATATATATACTATTTATGTAATGCAGAAATATGATATATCTATAGTGATAATAAAATAAAGATAATTGTTCAAATAAATAAATAAATAAAGATATGTACGTATTGGAAGCATTAGGGCATATCCAGATCCAGTAGAACACAACAAGCCACAGAGTTACAGCACAATATATTTAAAATGCACAGCCTAAGGTGTTGGGACC